>KB670058.1:681816-896118 GCA_000349105.1 Anopheles epiroticus | reverse complement strand
AGAGAGAGAGAGAGAGAGCAATGTGAGGTAAGTGTGCAAGACCTCGAGGAAATTACCCACTCGGAAGGAGCGCTTAGCATCTAATCCCTCCGCTTGTCGGAGATGAAGTTGGCTTGAAAGTGATCTTCCCTGAATGAGAGAGGGAGAGAGGTCACAACCTCGCAGAAGGAACATGACACCACGATTGCCTTGGAAAAGCGAACACTCTTCAACGACATGTGGCATCATGCCACACCGTAGCCACCGTCCTCGCCAACCGTCGTCACTGGCCTCGAGCCTAAAAATATACTGCGAATACGTGAGCAGCCCAATTCACGTGATCCGACGGCAAAACAGGACCGTGAAATGGATACCGGGCACAGGATAATTGGCCAACGGCACACATACACCCCGCCGGAGTCTCATAGGGAAGGAAACAAATGATGAATGAATGAGCGGCTCGCATACATATTTAATGATAAATTATTTTCTCTTCTTCACCACCACCACCACCACCACTGCCCGACCTTGTTGCCCTTGGGGAGGCTGGGGAGGGATCGTCGTGTGTTTGTCTGCGTTTTTCCGTGACACTGCGCCCTTCCGGGCACTTTGTGCGAAAGGTCACCAGCAACAGCACACGTCGCCGGTTTGATATGTGATGGAATGCTGAAATTGAGTTTCCGGACCGGAGGAATGACATATCGTCATATCAGCACAATCGAGATGCTCCCCCATGCCCTCTGGTGGCGTGAGTGATATCAATTTACACTAAAAACGAAAATAAATGATCCGAACAAGGGTGGACTTTAATAAGGTCGAAGAGCTTGCCATGTTCTTCCACTGCAGCCAAAACACCAGAGCTTGTTAATCAAAAGACTGCCCACAGTCTTTAATTAAAGACCCAAATTAGCCTCGATCGCGGCGCACACAAAACACTGCATTTACTTTCCATTCGCCGGTGTCGGTCTGCGCCAAAATCGCAACATTTCACAACCGTAAAGTCAAAACAAAGGTGCAAAAATCAAAAGGCTGACCCTCGTGCCTTTCTTGCTGCGTTTAAAAACGGGGCCAAGCTGTTGCGGCTGTGAAGGTGAAGGCTTAATTTACCAAATCGCACACTCCAAACCCTTTCGACTGCAACAAGGCGACTCTGCTGGTAGCGGAAGCAGGAGGGAACCATTACATACACCACACAACATGAGCTTTACTTTCTTATCCACTTGGCTGTACCGCCCTTGCTGCCCTCGGGCCATTGCGTACCTGTTAACCTACATTACACCGGCGTGGCAAAGACCGCGAATCTGTGCGTTCGATACCGGTTGCGCTGTTTACTTTTTCCACAATGTACAGATTTCCTTTCTTTCTTGCCTGAGATACGATTTTTTGTGTACAAAAGCCTTTTCCTCCAATTACAGCACAAACCGATCGCACACAACGATTGACCGTGCAGGCCTCGGCTATTCGGCCCAGCCGCACAGAACAAAAGGTTACCGCCGGCCGGAGTTATTCAGTTCACGTGCGTGAGGCGCCGGGAAGGAGGCAGGCGGGATGGTGGCGTTTTTATGTTCGCCCTTTAACCCGCTCGCCCAGCCGGCCACAGGTGCTTTTGACGCCTGTTTGACCGCTTTTAACTCGCTCATTCTTTTCTTTACCGTTTCGGGCGCCTTTCTTGGGCGAGATTGGAAATAAAATCTTTGCATGGGCTTTATCACAATACGAGTGCTATGTGCGTGTGTGTGTGTGTGTGTCTGTGATTAGATGCTGTAATTGGGATCGGTTCGAAGGGTGAAAAGGGGTTACGCTAAAGGAGGTTATTTAAAGCTGACCGTTACTTGTGGTTGCGTCAGTTTGGGTTGTGATTTTTATGCAATCATTATGTAGGCAGGAAGGAACAACGGTAATGTTCCTTAATTAGTGCGTACCTCTTCCGAGATCCTCCATTTATATTGGAACTATTGAGTTGTGTTGTGAGTTTTATAAGCCTTTTCGTTAGTTTATAGCGAGATTGCCCAAATTCATCCACATAATTCCACTTTTAAACGATAATCATCGCATCAAACCCAAGTCAAAACCGACACTCCGCCAGCTCACGCTAAACGCGACACATTCTGATGAAGTCAGAACACAATTTACCCATTCGGGCGCAAATGGTTTGAAAATGATCCTCGTAATGAATGTGTGGCTGCCAATTTGTACACCATCCGAATCAGCAATCGATTTCAAATTGCATGTGCAAGCGCCCTGTTCGGTTTTGGTTCGGAATTCGTTCCACTTTCTCGCGCCCTGTGGCTTCTGCGTCGGCACTGAGCGACAAATCGGCATGCGAATCGAGGGTCCGGGCCACAATCCTATGGATTACACTGGTAAAATATAGGTGTGCATATGCAGAGTCACCCCTCTTTCTGCCAAAGAACGGCAGTTGCAATGTTGCGTTACACTTTTGCAGTTCCTATTGCAGTTGCACTCGATGACGCGTCGTGTCCCGTTTCGGCCCAACCAGCAACACGAAGCGTTAGAGATTCTGGCTAAACCCGTTCTGGGCGGGAGGACATTGTCTGTCCGGTAGAAACCTGATACTGGTAGACAGCCGGCATCGACGCTTCACACACTGACCCACTTACGGCCACAGCCAACCAGCAACAAACACATCCCACGGCACGGTCCAATCTGGGAGAAAATTTATGGCCACCGTCAGGAAATCACCGTAACGCGTAATCCACCCGTAGTCTGCTGCACACCTCCCTCCTTCTCCTTCTTTGCATGATGGCGTGGCTTTTCGCGCCAAAGTTCAACAACGCTTTTCCCGTTCGAGAGAGAGAGAGAGGAGGTGGGGGGGAGGGGCGGTAGGCCATTCACTGCCGATGCTGCCGTCGGCCGGACTTAACCACTCAAACGCTAATCTCCATCACTCTTCCCCAAACGGGCTGCAGTCTTCGTGGGGAATGTTATAAGCTTTCGGTATTGCATTTTCCTTCCCAAAAGCACACATACACAGGCTGACGCACTGCACTGATTGGTTCGGTCGGTTCGAGGCTGGGTTATGCAGTCCGGCTCGACCCAGGACAGCATCCGGAATGGAGGAACTCGGAAGCAGCGGTGGGAAGTGATGAGCGAAACCTGTTCCCTGATCTGGAGCGCACGTTCGTCCTCCCCGTCGCTTCACGCACCTCGTCAAAGTCGCGCAACATGATGCGCCAGCATAAAGCGAACCGGTCCAGGGGTTTGGAGCACCTCACATCGGTCCGCTTGCCTTGCCGGTTCGGTCAAGCGTTGATGATATAACACAGTTTTAGAAACCACCGAGCGGTGCCTGGTGGTGAGCGCATCTTCTAGCTGTAACACGGGGATGATGTTGATCCGGTTGGGATCGAGTTTGTTTGAGGGCAACCCAGCTACAACGATTACAGCAATCATAGGCCCTGGTTTGGCCGGTTTTCCCGCACACAACAGACCCATTACCGCATGCTACACGCGTGAATAGCGCTGAAAAGCGAGGGAGCTTTTCTAAATTACATGAAACAAAAACACGACGCTAGAGGGGGGAGGAGCAAAAAATAAAGCAGCTCCGTTGGACTGGAACCAACTAGCACTGTTCTACAACTATGGCCCGGTGGCCAATTGTGGTCCGATCTTTATGGGCTGCTAACGAGTGATTAATGTCAGCGATTGGGAGCATGCAGGTGAAAAACTCCATTACCCGGGCGAGAATGATTGAAGATGAGCGCTTGATAGTTCGCTAATGATCTTACCTTTTCTGAACCAGTGTGCCAACTTGCCGTGCTGTGCGTTTAAATGTGAGCAATTGTATATTTAATGACACACATTTTACGCCCAACTAAGGCAGTGTTGCGAGATTTCTTTCGATGAGAGAGTGTTGACGCGATTTGGTGGCGATGGAAGCAGACGTGCAAACAAAAACTCTGCTGGTGCTGATGCTCGTTAAAATACTTTCATGAGTAGATCTTGATTTAGAGATGCTACTTACATACTCCCCACCCACCCCACTCTAGCAACAAACCAGAAGTTGTGCTCAATATGAAATCCATCCCAGTAAATAATAAAGCACTTAATAGAAAAAGTCCAATCCTCCAACGGAAGAGTTCAAGGTGCGAGTAAGAGGAAAAGCGTCCTTCCAAATACCCATGTAACAGTTCCATTTGCCATGTTCTTTATTATCAGCGACACATTCACCCATCCATCAATTTGATCAACCAGACGTCAAATAAACTAACCGGGTCCCATAACTCATCCCACTACACTAAAACTCTGTCGTCTGCCCGGCGGTGGAACCCCGACGATGCAACGCCACCGCAGCGAAATGCAACTTCAACAACGACGGTGCAACTGCATGTTACAAGGGCAACCGTCTGGTGCACAGTTTGCCAGTAAATCATGCACTTAGCGACATCACCCCACTGAGATAGCGCGCTGCCGGGGTAGGAAGTTTTCCCCCTTTTTCCCCCGCACCACTTCTTCTATCACCATCGCCCCACTGTGATCATCATTCACCAGTGGGAATGTTTCGCTTGTAACGCATGTTTTGCCACCGCTTGTACTCCACTGCAGGGCACTCTGGGTCGAGTCTGATAAGCCGGGAGTCAGTTTTCCTCACACTCACACACTCGCACACCTGCCCATACCTGCGCGAAGAGCCACATCCGCACCGGGTGCTCCTCCCGAAAAGCTAACGGGAGTAATTCATTCATTTGTTCAATAATCATATTTATTAGTGCGCCCGCTGGTTTGGCGATGCGGGAAGCAGCACACATTTTCACACCGTTCCCAAAGCCGCATGTCTTCTGCACCCTCCTTGCACCCCACTCGGGATCGGGGTCGGGAAAACATCCCACATTTGGCTTCACGCGTTTCCCTCCTCAGCCCCAAAACTCGCTGAAGCGTTCAACCGTACCGCTTTAGAACGAAACATTTCCCGACTTTTTCCACACACCCGCCGCTCGGGGTGACTTGCGTCTGTGCGGCTCGCGCAACGGTAACGTCAGCAAGGCACTGCAATCAGCAGCGAGCGGACACGCAAAGCGCGACAGCGTGTTGGGTGCGTGTTTCTGCTTCATCGACCTGAGGATCTGCCGTGCCGGTGGCCGAGGAGAGATCGACGAAATCTAACGGATTCACTGCTCGCTCGATAAGACGCCAACCAGCACGCACAGTAACGCGCGCGTTCGTTCTAGGGGCTGAAAATAGTGGAAAAACCGGGAACTAATTGCACAGACGGTTTCGCAGTGAGTTAAGAAATGTAAGACCGAAACCAAAACACTAGCATTACCTCCCCGCACGCCCGGTCTACTCCCGGTACGATCAGAGATGGAGGATTTTTGTGTTTCCCTAAGTTGTTTGATTCGTTCGTTCGGTCGGAGAGTTTGTTTTACAATTAATTAGCTAATCTGGCCGACGTATAGCTGTCACTCGATAAGATACGGTGTTTTTTTTCGTTTTTGATTTGCTGCAGAGACCAAACAACAACTGTAGCGTAACAGATAGGGGATAACTGTACGGAAACGAAGCACCAGGATCGCATGTAGCCTTAAGAAGTAGACTTGAACAATCTGTTTACAAAGTTTGCAAGCATCAATGTGCGAAAGGAACAGGTTGTAGGCTCAAGCTGTTAAGGTTAATGTAGAGTCTTTATGGAGAGAACTAGCGGCTATGGTCTGTTTATTTTATAACTGTGTCCCTGTATCGACATCTTAAATGACGTTCGATTTTTTTACGATTTTAACACGTTTCCTGCTAAACCCCTATGTAGTATGCATCGAACAAACTGCATGAAACATGGGCTGCGAGTAGAGAAAAGCACAAACAAGATAAATTATCTATTTCACAAAAGAAAAATAAAGTCCATTGGTCAAATGGAGACACATCCACACTGGTCCACATTTCATCTTCTCCGCAGAGAGGACGACACTGCGGCAAAGACAAACCACACACAATGTCCTCACCCAGATGTATGAGAACGTGGAAAATAAATGACAAAGAAAATGGCACCCAGTTTGCACACATTTCCTTCCCAGTCCGTGGGTTCCGTGTTCTCTTCTAACCACCGCAACGCACACCCGTTGAGGTCAGCTACTATCTATCCAACCAAAGGCGAGGAAAACCATCGCCAGCCTCGTTCAGGATTTATAGAAAATATTTATCAACACAAACATCATTAAAATTTTACAGTACATTCATTCCAGTGCAGCCCAGTGGTGTCCCGTCGCTTTCCAAGGCAAGGATTGAGGTCGTCTGAAAAGAAACTCTCTGGAACGAAGCATCCTTTATCTTACGTTCTGCTTATCAAACACACTCACACAAAGGGGCCACACAAAATATTAAGAACGACGTTAAGCTAAGGCTAGAAATTTTGGTTTTGCTTTCACGAGGGACACAGTGGTTAGCAATTTCGGGTGTGTTCCGAGTTGTCCTGTAGGAGCGTACACCAATGTTCCGGACACTTTAGTGAAATAGACAATGACAGAAAGAAGCAAGGTGGAAAGGAAAACAAAAAATGTCTTGCTAAACACAAAATTTCCCCTTGAAGCATGTGCTTTATGCCGTCCGAAGAATTTGGGTTTGGGTGGTTCTCGAAGCATGAATGAATCAACATACAGCCGACCCATTCTCTGTGTGTATGTGGAGAACATCTGAGAGCTGAAAACGAAGCGCCAATCTTGAGACAGTTTAATGGAATCGAAATGACAACGAAACGACTGCAACATCTACCAGATTTAGCAACGGAAACGAATGGCAACAACCCATCACGTCCGCTCTTCTCTACTGCCTCCCAGCAGATCGAGTGAAAGCATGTCAAGGATGTTTGCAACCAAGAAAGGCTCCGTCGGATCGCCTCAATATATTAAGCGTGCGATGGATGGATGACTTCCCTCCCACGAGGGAAAAGCGCCTAAAAGGGTCACGCTTCAGCGTGGTGGGTGAATTGCAAAGTGGATGCACCAAACACTTCGCGCCGGTCCACGGTTCGATGCTCGTCGCAGCGTTAAATGAATCAATTTCTCAGTGACAAGATTAGTGCCGCAAAGTGAAGTTTGCCATTCTTTTTGCCTGCATATGACGCTCACACATCCCAAGACGAAGTTTCAAGATCTTCTCGAGAGACTTTCAAACCGGTCGTAGAAAAAAGTCACTCGACGCTTTAGAAGGGGTATTGCAATAAGCAGATCCTTTTTTCTCGTTTATCTGTTCGTTCCCTTCGATCGAACGGTTAATGCAAAACCACCGTGTAGTAGGCAAAAGACTTTAGAGTCGATTCCCCCGCTGTATCCCGGCACAATATCGACCAAATTGAGGGCGACAAATTAATGTATGTGCTGTACCAGAAAAGCTCCCTTCATTTAGCCTCTCTTCAACATCGAAGAAGCCTGCACTGGTTCACATAAAAAAAGAAAAAAATGGAACTCAGAATGTATCCACACCGATACGCCACGTATATTGCTCCACGGAGAGGTTTATGCCTCTAAAGTCACTCGAAAATATGCTACTATGGAGCAGCTGTCTCACATCTGGCCAGCGAACCATTATCATTATTCTTATGTTAAGTAGCGTTTGCTCCTTCCCACGCACCGCATGATGATGATCCCCAGTTTTTCCTCAGCTTTTCATCAACCATATCGAATATTGTCTCCCTCCAAAACCGCTCTGACGTTTTCCATGAAGACACACGCTCGCAAAAAATGTCCCTGGACTTATTCGGGATATAAAAGACCGAAAGGCCTGGTGTCCGGCGCGGTTGACGTATCAAAGCGCCACACGCCCAGAGACCGTAACGATGTGCAAAGAAGGGCCGCTGGCTGTTTGACGACGACATTTAATCTGCGCTTTTGTGTCCATTCCACACCGTCTCCGTCACCGAGTCCTCTAAATCAAAACCCGACCGACCCTGAACTGCTGTCGGCGAAGGAGGAGCGAAATGGAAATTTTCATACGAAACGGGAATAAAGAAATGACTTTCTTCTGGTGCCGGTAGTGTTCCGTACGCCGCACGCCGAGCCGTATTAATGGTAATGATGATGATCGTAGTGCCCAATGAGTGGATAGATCGTGTACGTCGTGTACTTTTCGCACACTAGAGCGAGAGATAGTTTTTGTAACCTTTCCCAGGATGTGGCAGCAGAGTGCAAATGCAGCGACGCTTCCTTGCTGTGCGCGGCTCTGACAAAGCGGCCTCATCTGCCATTCTGTCATTTGCATCCATCTGAGTGGCGCGATGAAAACCGACACCATTAGCACCCCGCGTCGACACGATGGAAGCGTCAGGATATTAGTTTCGGATGGAGTCCTACGTTTCAGCGTGTAGGATCCATTTATCATGCGGTCAAGGGTGCGTCATACGCACGATAATGGTCACTTACGGCTGTCATTTCGGCCGAATCGAGCCGAGCCAACTCGAGTGACATCTGGGTGGTATCGTTCTTTCTTGGGGTGCCATATTTTACTCAATCACTTTCTATTACAGCAATGGAGGGATGTAAGAGAATGTAGGCCATTTACTGGAGGCGGTCCAGCAGAAGCATTCGTTATTGGTGACGATAAAATGACGTTTAGTTGGGTGTTTTATGACATCAAAATTCATCATTTATTTTCCAATTACCCTTTTGTTGTGAAACAAAGATGTCTCCTCTCTCCATTAAATCATTTTTGTTTTCAATAAACTGTGCGCATAAATAACATTACCCTTATCCGACCAAATAACAAATGGTTATTTTCCAGCCCTCTGCAATAATGCCTAACTTATTCTGAAGAACCTTTTTAAAACTGTATGCTTAAATGTTTGGTCTTATCGTGGAGTTGGAGAACTGGAGGAGCTTTAAACAAAACTGCCCGTAAAGATCCATAGGAGGAGTTTTCCTTTGCTCCACATCTTCCGTTTCCCTCGCAGGTTCCTTTCACCTCACTATTGGATGCAAATTTTGCAAGAACTCAGCGATTGTAGGTTTTTTATTGTTGTTTGCGCTTCGTTGGCACTGCGGCTTTTTTGCCTTCCAACTCGTATTTTTTGTCACAAACCCAGGACGTCAACCCGGGAGTGTCCTGTAGTGCACCACATCCAGTAGTGTGCGTGTGTTACATTACACATCCATTTGGGTGAAATAATTTCAACGGTTACGGTGGTGGCCATGTAGCTTCTCCCGCCACGGGGTAACCGTCCGGATGACGTCGAGACGGCGCCATCATTACAACAGGCACGTTGCAACTTTGTCCAGAAGCGAGCGTCTCGCCAAAATACTGCTGCAAAGAAAAGCTGTATCCTTCCGCCCAGCACACACTTCCGCAGAGTGGAAAGCGGCCCCGCGAGACCGTTTCCGTGTGCTAAAGTGCCCGTGTCAGGTGTACATTTACAAATGTTTATGTACGTAGTGTCGTTGGCGGGTGGATTGGAGATTCTTTTTTGGAATTCGCTTCTCCCTCACCCGTCCACCGCATAGTTATGCAAACATTAGGAGGTACGCGGCAGCGCGTTAATAATACCATTATCTACTCCATCCATGCAGCTTAGTCTAATGGTATAATTTCCCGGTGCTTCTCTTCTTCTTTCGATCTGGCGAAGGTACCTGGCAGCCGTCTTCTCTCGCCAAAGGGACACGGCAAGCCGTACAGTTGGACGAACGAGCCTTCTTCGAGTGCGTACATGTATAAGGTCTGTTGGAGCGTGCGTCTTCTTTCAACTTCATTGCTTTGCCGCTTCTCGTGGCATCATCATCCCGTGCTACATCATCAGCATCATCATTTTCCTCATTGAGTAAGGGGCGCCCGACTGGGTAGGATTCATTTCCAAGCATTCAAGCTAAACCCACCTTCTCTGCTTGTGAGTGTATGCATCCTTCCTCCTCCGCTCTATCCTTCCACGAGTGGGAAATTTATTATGATCTTAAAAATTAATTAATGCCAAGAATCGCTTCACTTTTTTCTCCCTCTCGCTTCTGCTTCCCATGGCGCACAAAATTTAATTAGAATCTTCTCCCAGTTCCTTCCTCGCCATCGAACTGAAGTCGCCCGAAGCGACTCTTGCCGTTTGCGCTGCTGGAGTTCATCCGGTTTGTGTGTGTGTTTCTAGGTACATGTGATTGTGTTTATATGATCCTGTTTCGATGCAAAAAGAAAACTAAAGCAGGGCTAAACAAAACCATAGCAAAGGGAAGCTGCATCGACACACTGCCGTTCCGGAACGAATAACAGAGACACAAGGGGGCGCATGGAAATGTGCATTACGAAAGCTTCATACTGGTATGGTTATTATTTTCGGTGGTACGGATGTGGCAGTGAGTGGGGGTTTGAGCACTATCATGCTTTATGCGACAAACCGAGGGAATCTGTAGGCTGAATTTGAATGAATTCGTTCAAGTCCCTGGAACCCCGAACAGCGATTATGCTCTTCCTGCTCTCATCACACAGGAACCGGGAAGCATAAAATATGAACCGTACAGAAATTTGTCATTGAAAGCGTTTGGTTCACTTTCTATTACGTCTGCACGGTGTTGCAGTTTACAAAAAGGGCCGACATAATCCACCAATGATGACGATGAGGGAATTTTTTGTACGTCTACGGGCAAAAGAGGTTGTCTGTGGCGCAAAGTCGGGTGGTATGGCTTGCAGCACAGAGACATAAAAACGCGACACGGCGACGAAAACAAAAGCGACCAAGCGACGGTGGCGCTACACCGTCAGCCGAGATCAATAAACCACCAGACCGCGGAAAAGGGTCGAAAATAAAGGGAAAATCATGCGGAGTATGTGTGAAAAGAACGCATCGTGTTAGTGCAGTGAACACTGCGTGATGAATTGAGCCAGTGGATTCTAAAATATGCGATCGTATTGAAAGAAATTTAAAACGAATTTAAACCCAAATATTTTTGATGTATTGGATGACGAGCTTAACTCTATGCTTAGCTGCAATTTTAGTCCTTTGAAAATGCATCCATACAATGCCCATTTAGTTGGTATGCTGCAGTGATCAAAAGGATTGTCGTGCAAATTAAATAAAGCCCACCAAGCGTGTTTAAATCTCACACATATCCCACAAGTGTCCCATGTGCAAGATCCTCTACATCCACCGGAAACATAGCATGTGAACGAACACAGTCAGCTGTTACTAACATCTTGTTAAATATGCGTTCTAGCAGAATCAACCCAACTGATGTGCGACATTTTCCATGATGCTATGCTTCATCAAGGTCCAATTCTATATCGACACTTGTTGTAGAATTCACAACCAAATACCCAGCTGGAATTGAATAACTTCATAGCATCGACAGCTTTTGGAACACAAACATAATCGATCGGTCTGCTAATGGAGTTCGGTTTGCGAAATTTGTGTACTCTTTGTGGCAGCAAATCTGTTACTTTCGTGTTGTGTTCTAAAAATAGCATCTTTTCTGAGCGTGTTCTACCGGCCCCCAAGCTAGAGCCATATTTTACAAACCCATCTTGGGATTCTGGGGACAGACGATGAACTAGAACGCAGACGTCTTGCAGTAGGGCGAGACGTTTTGTTGGTATTTTGTCGTGGTTTGTTACTTGTTTTGTTTTTTATACTCCCACCCATATTACACCATTTTACTTCAAGTGTAGACGATTACCGCAACAAAAATCCAACTACCCCTGCCCCAGCTGACAAATTTATTCCATTCACATCTCGGCACAAAACCAAAGAAACACACACACAAAATCCGCGTTCTCTCCTGAGACATTGTGCACGACATTTGCCGGCAAAAGAGATCCGGAATTCCAAAGCAGCAGAGAGCAGGGAGGAAGCAGCAGTAACGGCAGGCCTTAGCAGGAGATAAACGAAATGGGCTACACATTCATCACCCCCGGGATGGGTGAGGGACACATACCGACGCAACCAAAGGCTTCGGACTTCCGTTGGCTCTGTCCCGCTCTCGTCTGCGTGATTTACTAATTTATGTGAGGCCAATGCAAGGAATTTCAAATTCCATCAGTTTGCAAATTATTTGCAGTGTTCTATTCTGCTATTGCTTTGTTTTACCCAGGAAGGACCCTTTCTAAACCAGAGAGAGAGAGAGAGAGAGAGAGAGAGAGAGAGAGAGAGAGAGACCCACAATTTCAAGTAGTACAATGTAAAAGAGATGTAATGTTGAAGCAGTAAGCTTTTTTTTATTGCTGACGCTCTTAACGTACCAAACACGATCCCCGTGGAGAGATTCGAATGATAGAGCACATCGCTTGTCATCACTTTGAGTCCAGCGCTGTGCAATTTACTAAAGGACACACCATAGCCATGCTAAATGAACGAGAACTGTAAAACCAAAACCCCAAGAACGGGGTACGATGACAAACTCGCAGTCGTTAGCCAGAAAGTGCAGCAATCGTTCTGTGAATGGGACACCGTAATGCACTCATTCCGGATCCGGCTTTGGCGTGTGGAGCTCGTAATTCTCTCCACAGCTTTGAAGAAACCATTTATCTTCATTTAATTTCCCACCCTGCCCAGCCCAAGAAGTCGGTTAGTTACATTCGATTAGATAAGGGAGAAACGTGGAAAAGCAATTCCCACTGTAGAGACACATCATGAGTGATTGGATGAGTGAAGAGTTGGAGCTGGTGTGTAATATTCGAGAATAGGTGAAATCTTTATACTTTTACAAGGTTCTTGCACAAAGAGCAGCTAGCAACATTGTTTCTGTTCCAATATGCTTGTTATTAGTAACCCATTCTCGAAAAAACCAGTAAAACTGGTTAAAACAAAACAAGAAAAAAAATGTTGGAAATATTTTTAAAAATCAATACTACGCAGAAATATATGAACTTTCGTTAGCAATATTCGTTTACTCAGCTACAATATCCTGCAACAGCAGCATAAAATGTTGCATTGTATATCTTGTTCGATTTTCCTTTTTTTCCACAACCAGCAGTTTTTCCGTCTCTGCCAAATGTCCACAGCCTGCTTCCTTTTTTGACAGCCGATGTCACAGTTGGGCCGGGCAGATTTTAATCGAACCGACGATCCGTGTCGTTGTTCGCACGTTCAAGCTTCGTTGGATTTAATTTATTCCGTTGATTTTCGATCCTGAATCTGAACCTGAACCGAACCAAACATCCAGCGAAACGTGCGTATCATGTTGCATCGGCTGAAGGGTGGAGTAGGAAACTTTGATTGAAAACAAACTTTGCTACCATCGCTACGACTCCATATCCCAGCCCTTTTTCCTCACTCAAGCCTCAAGCCTAGGAGGATGCGACTGATATCCATTTTTCACTAATGAACCAAATGATTTGTTCTGATGAAATCATCAGTCAGCGAAGCTCTTCCTTTTCTTGCTTCTCACTGCCTTCTGGTACGTGTGGCAAGGAAAATTAACACAAAAGGGCGTGCTCGCACACGAACGAAATCAACAACCACAATCTCACTTGGTCTAGGAACAAAGCTCGTACCGTTGAAGGCATGATACTTTTAAATTATGTTTGACATTCGCCACCCACTTGGGGTGACGATTCAAAGGCCCAGCTGTCATTCATCGACAAGAGCCGGTTGTCGTTACGGCCGAAACTGATTGACAGTGAGAACGGATTGATGTTATCCTGTTGGCAGGGGAGCTTCAATTGAAGTAATTAATTCTTACGCGAATCCAATTATGACATTGGAAGCTGATTTGCAGCACAGCCGCATTTCCTTTAAAGTGGAATCGATGTGCGCGGCAGAACAGACATAAAAGCATCGTCTCCAGTGCCTCTTGTTTGCTGTATGCGAAAAAGATATTCCAATCAACCATCGCTCTTGTACACACCTCACACGTCCATACCGCTGTGCAGACAAGATAATGAAGATTCCGAAGATCACTCCAGGATTCCACCCGCAGACTAAAAGCGAAACACATGACAATTACGAGCGGTCGGCAAATATTTGCACCATACCAGCGTTGTTGTCACCATCGTCTGGCCGCTTATGCCACCGATGACACAATCAAGTGTGGAATTTTTTAGGCACGCAATCGTTCCGGAATGCTAGGAAGTTGGTTCTCTCTCAGTCTTCAGGTAGCTTTGACCCGCAGTAATCTTGCCCACTGCCCAGCCTGTCCAGCAAGCCAAATGGGGCCGTGTGTGTGTCTGTGTACTGCTAATCAACAGCAGTTTATGCTGATGGCCAATTCAGTTATGCTGGAATGTTTCGCGTGAGAATGTGTCTCCCTCCAGCTTGTTGTGTTCGAAACAACACCGAGATGACCTAATCGGAAGCGAGACAATTACATGCCTCTTTCGCGGCCGGTGGACGCTAAGTGGAATCGAATTGCCTTATAAGTGTGCTGGTAAAGATTTGTTTAAAGGTGGGAAGAAACAATGGAACGATAGAGATCTGGTATGAGGTGAATGGCCTTAAAATTAGAATTTCTAGCTGTATTCCATCGTTCTCATGTTTTATTCTTTTAGTAGAACGGACATTTTAAACATTTAAATCACTTCCAAAAGACTGATGCACTACCTTTCAAAAGCCATTTCACCTATGGGAACAGCAAAGAATCCCCCTATGGGACCGTTTTTCTCATTAGACACGTACAGATATACAGACAACCCAATGACAAAATGTACAGAAGCATTTGAAATTCAATTTTAATTGAAACAAAACGCCCACCGTCCCGTCCATTGCAAACCTGCCCGATGCAAAGAATGGACGCGGTGAAAAACCAGATGAAAAACACGTGCACTAAGCTGGGTTGAAACACGTGTAATCATGAAGCGGAGAAGCATTGTGCAGCAAATAAGCTTCCACCTCATCTGCGATACACACTTCTTCACAGAACAAAGACACATTACAGGACGTAATCAGGAAAGGGCCCAGAAGAAGACCATGCATCTGCTGCTTCACTTTGTACACGAGACAAAATAAAATTGCGATGAACCAGGGTGGAAATTCACAAGTGCTTATTTCATTTTCATTACCCACCGCCACACCACGTGACGACTGTTGGTCGCTGGCCGGCAAATGAAAGCCAACCTCACTTTTTAAAAGACTCTTTCGAACTTCATTAGCCAGCGGTTTGGTTTGTTCAATTACAGCATGTAAGCTGTAAAAGAAACTGAGGGAAAATAAGGCAAAAAGTCTCAAAATTTCCGACTCTACCTCCTTCCAGACGTCATTACACGAAATCGAATGCACAAAAGTCCAGCCGTTAAGCAGCTTCTGGTTGAGAAGTGGTTAACTAACTGGAACAAGTGGGACAAGTTTAGAAAGAAGTGACTACTCTTTACGAAGCCTCAGCTGAAAAAACCGCATAAACACACAGACTAGTTGTGAAAACCGTTCCAAAATCGTTCCTTTTTTTTGCCTTCGAGTTCTTTTTTACTGTTTGATGGTTAGTTGGAGCACCCAAACACTCCAAGTGTCACACCCCACCAGTCGTGTCGGGCTCATATCACACAGAGTAGGAATAAGGAAAATAAAACACTCTCTCGGTTAGCTTTCGCTCGTGCGACTGCAGGACGAGACATCACCGGTCACTAGGAACCTAGCCGTCCTGCAAAGGAACCAGCAAAAAACACACACGCCAGAGCCAGAGAGTAGGACGGCTAAAGCTAATTTAAAATAAAACTTTTCTTTATTGTCTTCGCGGTGGGTGAAGGAATTGAAGGGAAGGATGGTGAATGATCTCAACCACACGTCCAAACCGACGGGCTTTAACGTTTCGTAAAAGTTTCTGTCACTTCAGACTTCACTGCCACCCCTGCAATCCTCTGTTTTCCACCCTCTAAAACTACCGTTTTAGTTCTGCTCCAGTAGGGTCATGTCATATCGCATCCATCAGACGAGCTGCTGTGTGTTTCTTGTGGAGTTTTTCGCTGGCCTCGGCTTTCGTTGTGGTCCAAACCGGAGATTGGGTTACTGTTCCACGCTTCGGTCGGTGTTGACAGCAGCCACCCACCCACCGGAAGAGCGTCACACGTTTTCGGGCAGACACAAACACAATCGTGTCGGTGTGGCACAACCACGTGAATTAATTGTGACGTTTCGCCAACGATTCAATCGACACACACACACTCCGCCGGCACGTGTTGGGTTGGAGTTTGGAACGGTGCGTGAGGGGTTAAAGCAAGCGATTGTTAAAAAGAAATCGATTTCTCGCCAACGGAGAGGATTTCCAAATATCCTTTGGCTGCTGATTGACGCTACAAATACGGCGACAAATGGGTGCCGGAAGTGATAAGCGAATTGAGCATAGACGGTGTGACGTACAAAGTGCAATATTCTCTCATTTGCATCGCAAACGCGGTTTTGCTCGCACCCCGGCACGAACTTCCGACTCAGCTCACAAATGCAATTGCATTTTGCATTGGCAACGTGCACGAATTGATGCACATTTTTAAAAGAAACCATCCATCACTGCCGCACGGTGAGCGATTTTGAATGTGTGATGCTCACGGAACGACATATTTTTTGCAATATTTTCTACAAAGACTCGTGTGGTTTTTAGTGCATCGGAATGACATTATATGCCCAAGAGTCACACACGGTGCCGTGCGGTGGTGCGAAGGCAAGAGAGCGCATCAAAAAGTTAGGCACTGAAACCAAACGAAAGGCTCGGAGCCTTCACCGCAACGATATAATGCTTTCGGAGATGTGGCCCTGTAGATTCATGTTCACACGTTTTGAAGACTAGCCTGAAGAGCACCATCCGAGCGCGTTTCGGGGGTTTGGTGCTTGAGCATGTTAATGCACCCGATTCGACGATGGGGCTTGTAGTTTTTCGGAAAGAACTTAAATATTTTTACCCTCATACCCTCATACAAGTGGCAAAACCAACACACATACACTAAATGACCAGCAAATAACTTGTGTGCTTATCAAAGTGTGAACAACGGAACCATGTCTCCAAAGTCACCATCCGGTTTCCCGGCTTCCTATGATGGTAACATTTTAGTGTCTCAAACACACAAAAAGCCTCCCCAGGGGCACTTGAGAGACTTGTTTTCCGGGGCCGTTTTACAGTGGGCAAAGCCGCAACCGTTCGGGCATGCTGAGCCAAGGGCAGGTTAAAAGCGTTAACTTAACGTTCGAAAATGCCGACACCGAATCGCATCCACACTGTCACTGCATCGGACCGGAAATGGAATCGAGAATCGTTTGTCTGTCTGGGAGGCGTTTTTTCCTTGGTCACCGCAGATAGATGGAAATGAGGGTTGGGTTGAGAACAGAAACGAACGGTGCTGCACAGTGGCACCGCAAGCCCGCACACAATTTGAAACGTGACAGTTTTTCTTAGACCACCATCATCATCGGCATCATACAGAATGGACAACATCAACGGCTTTTGTGTTTGACGGGGACGATTGTATGCAGCAAATTGTGATGCAAACTGGCCATTCGAAACAAAGACACAAAGCTCTCCTCTTGTGCTTGCTTTTAGGGACTTCATTTTCCACTCACTGTTTTTAGACTTTTTATCGGGCAGTTTTTCCATTTGTGCCACCAATCGACACGATATTCCACCCAATTTTGGATTCAGTTTGAGTTTTCGCAAACAAAAGCGCAAACGGAGCAAGATGCATCTCCAATGCATGGAAACGGATCGCCCGTGTGTGACACGTGGGATTGATGCAGATGATATGTAATAGTTGCAGGAAGCAGCGTAGAGCTGCTGAGGTCTTTTGGATCCCTTTTCCACCGATTCAATTGCCTACAAACTACTGACGGTTGACAGTGATCGTGGTAGTAAAGTACTGTGCACGGAAACCATGCTTTGCTTCACTTTTGGCTCGTTTAAACGAAAAATACCACGCGCAAACTGACATGGTAAAGCGAAGCCCAAACAGTGGACGGCAGTTGAAAGCGGACCTCTTTCCTCCAGCCATTAGTGAAAACCGAAACCAGAACGAGCAGAAGAAAATAGTGCAAGTGAAAACCCAACCCGGTAGGATGCGAACTCTTTGCGCGTTGGAATAGTCTTTCTTTAACAAACAAGCACACAAACACACAGAAAAACTCTCAGCACTACGCAAAACTAGCACGTCCATCAACACGCAACAGCTGAAACACGGACCAATGCAACGAAAGGATCCGATGGAATTTTTTAATCAAAAACCGAAACCCAACCGGACGCTTTCCCTGTTATAGTACACTTTGAGGGGTCCATAAGGAGCGGGATGAAATTAAAAGTGCAAAAAGGAGGTGAGAGAATAAAATCACTTGTAAAGACCAGTGCTGTGTCAGCGCGTAACACGTAAAACTGCACTCTTGCTCAAGAATCGATTTGATTTCGGTTACGTGCTAGAGTTACACAACGCTTTGTATTGTGGGTTGGGCGTTTGCATTACAACCACCATCTTTTTTCTATGACATTCTGCTCGTGTTAATATTTGCTATCGCTATTAGAGATTATCACGAATGATGAGTTAGAAGCAATGTCCAGCGTCTGAAATCGAAACAGAACACTCACTAGACAGAAATTCGTTCGATAAAAGAGTTAGCCTAAAATTACCATCATCACTACGACGGACCGGGCTTTCTTTAGGTAGCATTTCCGTCATTTCCATTTTCACTTACAAAACGCACCGCCACGCAGTCTCCCTGCGGCAAAACGTTTCCTTTGCCTATGTCTTCTCTCACGGCTCTTACCCCGCAAAGTGCCCCAGGTGTCGAACGCGATGGGAAAAGTGACAGTGTCTCAGTCGATTTTCGGGAACTTTGTCATCACTTCCGACACACTGTGAGTCAGTGTGGTTTTACGACTGGTGAGATGGTGAGGCATTTGCATTAATTCATGCATCCGGTCTACGGCTGAACGTTAACCGGGCTGGCTGCTTCATGCCATTATCTTCCGCGATTCCGAGATTGTGAGTTTTATGTGGCAACGGAATTGGTGGGGGCTTTTCTTGGACCTTTTTTCGCCGTTGAATGAATATATTTCGTTTATCTCAATTAGATGTCTGCGCCTTTCTTTGCCGCTTCTCGGAAGCGGCTTGTGCGTCCGAGCGACACAATCCAAGACGCCACCATTGATGCTTAACGGTTTCTCCGCCAGTTGGACCGGCTGGTGACTCAACGTTGGGCTACGAACGTTTGACAACAGCCAGGTTTCGTTGCGTCGACCTCCAAGATATGAGTGATATCATTTCCGGCCCATGTAACGGCTATCTGTGCCTGACTGTTGTAAGAAAGTGAACGTTCACGACGGCTGCGGATTTGAAGCTCTCCTCGGGCCTGAGAAAGCTTCGCATCAGTGTTCCTAGACACTATTATGCATGGTTCAGATGTTGGCTATAATCCCTCACATTAGGCACAGTTCAAACGTTCACACAGTAGATTTACGATGGCTTGCGGGGCCCGAACCGATCTGCAACCCTGACTTCTAGCTAACTCCTCAAACACTTCCAACAGGTTTGACCCCTTGCCGACACCACACGAGCCACCGAGCTATCGATTTTGTATACTATTTTGCTTTATTTTGTTGCTGTCCATCCCCTTCCCCGCTAACAAGTAGCTCGTTTGCAACGCTCTGCAACATACTTGCGACTGGTGGAATTGACCGTGAGAAAATGGCTTTCCGGCCGAGTGATCAGAACGTATACAGACGCGAGGGAAAGAGTAAAAACGACATCCCAATGCGACCCATTCGATGCAGTTCATCAAATCATACATGCGAAAAGGTCTGGTTTTAATGATGCACCTGCACCCGCGGGTGTATGTTGGAGCAAAATCCGTCAACACTCTTTACCGCCACCGAACGGACAACATTCCTCTCCAGGTAAATGGGCGCGAAGTATTGCTAGGTTCACACGAATCTTGACACCGGTCTTAAGGTGCCTCGTTGCGCTCGTGGTAAAGAACTCCATTACCAGTGCCAGTGCCTAGCCTGCATGAATTCCAGCATGTGGAAATACACTGCCTACTGTGGTTTCTAGATTGGTTGCGAAGGGCATGCGGGAGAACACACGATACGGTTTCGAAATTGCTCAAGTGATCTAACCAGTGGTCCAACCAGAGGTTCAATCAAATTAGCTACCGTGGCCACCATACCATGTTTGCTACACTCTTGCTCTCCCCGTCCGAGTTAATATTTTTATAGGTCCCTTACAGACGTACGTTTGCATTTGACACGCTTGGACGTAAAGTGCTCTCGTTTCTGGGTCAACCTCATTGGGCGACGCGAGACACACTGCGGTCGGTTTCAAAAGATCGGCAAGAACTGACCGCCTGCTGCACTCCCGTACGTGCATCGTGCAGTGCATCTCTCGTTGCATGTAATTATCAATCGATCCAAACACAATTCAATCACTCCTCCGAAGAGAGAGAAGAGCAGTCCACCACACCGCTCGGCACTCGATAATACACAGACCACCGTTTTGCTGCTCCTAAAACCGCCACGGTCCAAGCGTATATACCGTGCGGTCTGGTCTCACACACCACAATCGAGCAAAACGGACCATTGTTGTGGTCGATGTTCGGTCGATTAGGGCTGCAAATTGATTATGGTCGTTAATCGAAAAGTGGCCATGATCAGTTTAGCGTGGGTCTCGCACGGTTCAGCGACGCCAAGCGGGCACGGGAAACAGGCTCATTAACAGGCACTCGGCTCCGAACTCTCCAACACTGTCTTCGAGCACGGTAATTGAATCGTACGCAAAGTACTTGCACTGCGGCGCGCACACTGCGGCATGATAGTTTGTGTAGCATTATAATCTCGATCAGCGGTCCCGGAGTAGGCTCGTTTAAGTACATTCTTGACTAGATGAAGGTATTAGTGCGCAGAGGAATTCAATTGTGTGTCCGGTTATAATATTTCGTCTTAATTTCGCACCAGGATGCTAATGATTTGCAAACATTTGAGCAAGGAATAACCATTCCTTGATTTGATTGGTTTGGGAATAGCGATGGACTTAAAGGAAGATAGATCTTATCTTAAATGCCTTCTTGGGGACTTCTTGTAGTCAATAAAATCTTCGAATTATGATAAATGGATAGCAAAAACTTTGCTATGTTTTCATTTATAAAATATAAATGGATATTGCATAATTTTGGAATAGGCTCCAACTGCTATGCACAAAAAGAGAAATTGATTAGACGTTTCATAGACGTAACAGTTGTTACAAACTAGTTAATTAAATCGTTCCATCTTATCATTCTCCTTCCAGACTGGTCTACCAACTTCCTGCGACGACATCAAAATCATCGCTGGTAAGTTTTTCTTCCTCGCTTTTCTTTTTGTCCACCCATAAATCGAACAAAAATTTACTCAACTGGCGACAATCGCCGCACGCTACAGCACCAGAACAACTCCAATCCGTCAGCACCAAGTCAACACAACTCGACAACTGTTCCGGTCGGGCGCGACTATGCTTCTGCGCCCGACCACCATCTCCGCCGTCGAGTTCGGGAAATCGGAAACCAAAATTGTCAACTTGCCGGCGACAAAACAAGCAAATCGGTCCACCCCGATCGGACCCGCGAGGGCCAAAAGGGATCGGCGGAAACTTTGATTGATAAACTTGATGTAATCAATCAATAAAGTTTGCATTTCCCCCGACCAGCACAACGGACTACGGGTGGGAGCAGGCGTTGTTTTGTTTTCGCTTTCGGGCATCCTGAACAATGGACTCCAAAAAACTATGACCCGCGGATTCATCAAACCGACCAGATTTATTTATATCGCTGTCATCATCGTCCGCGGCTTTCTCGCTCTCGACGAGGATCAGATCTTCATCAATGCGTCACCCATTCGGACTCACAAATGCCGGGGAGGACATGGTGGTCGGATTCAATTTGTGTCAGACGTATCGCTCCCATCGTCCCCTAAAGGGCAGCTGCGTGTTAGGTTGGGAGGAGACGTTGTTGACCATTGGAAACACTTTCAAATGTTTTTTTTTATAGCTCTCGAGCAGGATGCAGTGGAATGCGGTTGGTGGAGTGTCGTCGATAACAGAGGTGCTTTCGTCAACTGCACTGATTGCATTTGCAGGTCACGAGAAACCAGATAGTGAAATTAATTAAGCCGTAAAACCAATATCGTAATGTCATGCGACCCTTTCCTTTCCATGAAATACGATGACATTTGACAGTGGATGCAGCGGCAAACAGCAGCTGACATTTCCTCGGGTCAGAGCAAAGCAAACACACATGACCTACAGAGAATGTGACCCTGGTTGATCGTTTTCAGCTCCTTCATTCTGCCCACCACACAATCACAATGATTTGCGACAGTTTTGGACCTCTGTCAACGACAGATAACCCTGTCATGACACTCAGAAGCGTTTGAAGAAGAACCTGAATGCAAACGTCTCTCGATTCTGCTCAGAATGTTCACTTTAAACTAAATGACTTCAGCTCAATTAGCAGTCGCAATCGTCTTTACGAAAAGCTGTCAAGAAAACTCACCAAACGATATAGACCAGTGAAGCGAAATGAAGCAGTCGAAATTAACCGGGGATGCACACAAGACAAACACATTATTACACTTGAATGTAATCACTCACATGCATGTCAGATGGAGCGCAGAACTACCTCCTTTTTCCCATGCGGACTTCAATTGATTCGAGGAGTGTAATCGAACCGTGATAAATTCAATCCTCTTTCACACACACACACACACACACACGCATACTCCAATCTCATGTTAAATGCATTTCTCTAATCTCTTCCCGACTCCAATGGAGCTGTGGGTGAAAATATGGATGTCTCATGAATCCTAATATTGACTTCTAGTTCTGACGAGTCTCCTCCGCTTCTTCAACGGAGGATGAGGAGGTAAGACACGGGTTTTGGCGTTGGTCCAACCGATGCCGTCCTCGGTTCCATCCCTTTTCTTGTATTCCAGTAACAGCTGCCAGCAAAGCTGTCAATCATGTTACTTTCGGGTGAGAAGTTTTGGAGCATCCTGGGAGAAAGAAAAACAAGGACTACCAACAGGGATGGTACGAATAGCCCCATAGATGAGCGATAGTTATGCCTATTTCATGGACGATATCCAAGTAATCGGAAGGAAGCGAGCAAAAAGGGCAAAAGCATCGGTGGAGATCCCTCTAACATACAACTCAAACCGAAAGCGCATATAAAACTGGGTGGATCCCTCGGGACCATGAATATTGGATTTTTACGACAAATAATCGAATGATTTATGGTAAGGATGAAGCATCGTACCGGAAAGGAGCATCGGAAGTACGATTGAGATGATATCAGCAGCAACAAAAAGAGGCGTCAAAATAAATTCCCCACTCGGTGTTGTTTGGTGGGTCTGTTTTTCTTTCTCAAAGTCTTGCAAAGACAGTTTTACTAGTAAAACACATCTTTTTCTAATATTTTCTATCGCCATTATGTGTGGCGAAACGGCCATTGAGTGACGATTTGTAACGTGGGAAACAATGAAACACAATTTTGCCCTTTTTATCGCATCCATTTGTCAAGTTTAGGACACTCCCCTGCAACGCCTTTGAATGGAACAGGTTTCTGCAACATAATCTCATTAAGCTATCGTTTCGTACGATCCATTTACGGTCCTTTTGGTCTGCTCGGTCGGCAGCGAGATTGTGTATTTGTTCCTAATTTCATGGACACACAACACGATCGCCAAACTTTTGATCACTTGCCAAGACGTGGTGGTCCCATTTGAAATTTCGAGACCTACATAACGCAAAATCCTTCACTCTACAGGCTTTTTTGCACCGATCACGACATCGTGGCACGTGTGACTGCGTCTCGCGCGTGACGGTAGGTGATGGAATGTACAATGGGTGCCACGACTATCGATCTTACGCACGATGTTGGGCAGGTATGTTCGTGCATAAATCTTTTTGTGAACTAACTAATCAACCTCACCAATCTCACCGGACTGACTGTGTTTTGGAATGTTGCCGAATATAAGGTGCTCAATTAAGGGCTAGCGCAAGTTTTATTACGTTTCGAAATAACAATTAAACAGACGTTTGTCTTTCGATGTAACTCCTCAGCGAACGAAACATGTCACATGTATTCCGAGTTCTGCAGTAATTAATTTACAAACCATTCTCTCTCTCCCTTTAATTACGCATGGTTGGGCTTTCCTTCAACAGTTGTTATGACTTCTGAAAGGAACGTTACCAACCGTTTCGATCCGTGTTGATGTGGCCAAGAGTGTTGGTCCATTTCAACCGACGGAACCGAACGGAAAAAATAACACACAAAATAAATAAACTGTGATCGATGATGGCCACTGAAGTGCCGGTTCTGAAAACGGAGTGAACAACTTTCCTTGGCCGTAAGCATGGTTCGCATGTGTAAAAGCAAGAATGAAAGAACACTCTGTCTGAGAGTGTTTTTATCGCTAAAATAAACTTCATGAATAGAAATCTTGCCAGTCTCCGTTTCGGCGGTTGTTGGGATCGAAAATAAATGTTTTTGTTATTATTTTCACTTCATGCCGCAACATATGCCCTCACGGAATACACATTCATGCTTTAGCCTCTATCTGTGAAAAAGAACGTTCGGTTTTGGCTTCTGGTGAAAATGTTAAACTACTGGAAAAAGCCCCTATTACGGGAAAAAATCATCACTTTCGATGAAAGAAGGAAGAAAAATCCAATATCAATATCCAGCACTGAGAACGACACAGAAGAAGGAAAAGATTCTCCGTGCTTAACGTGAACTAGGCGCTATTGCCACTCGGGAAACCATGTGCAGAAAGGATAGATAGGCACGAAATATATTCATATCCTCAAAACATATGAGCTAGCGTGAAGAAGAGGAGAAAAAAGCGTCATACTTATTCAATAAATGCCCACCCGAAAGTGGCTCACCAACGATGCAACGCCTTTGGTCTGTTCAAGTGGTTGAGAAAGATGAATTTTATGCTGATGCCACTCACCCCCGACGAGGATGGGGGGTAAAAACGCATTTACGTAAGCAGTTGCACAAACGGGTGACAATAATAACAATAATTCACTGTGCACCAAGAGGAAGGAATTCATTGCAAAATAGCGTCGGACGTTGTGCTGCGCTCTGAAAAGGGATCAAGTATAGCGAAAGTTCTGTTCAAGTAAAATCACGTTTCCCTTACTCACTCGCCGACACTCAAGAATCCGATACGGACTTTGCAAGTGCACGTGTATACTACCAAGGTTCGAGGTGCACGGTAGGATTCAAAAACTTTTTCTATTTCGCACCGTGCACAATCAGTGAGTACGTGTGTGTTCAGAGTGTGTAGAATTCAAACTTCTTGCTCGCAAGGTCTTGGAATGCTCGTGCACTGTAAGATGCCAGGAAGATCCTTTGCACGTTCCTTTGCACGACAAAGGCAACCTCACGAAGATCGAGCAACGTTCGTATTCGTCGGACGAACGCATAAGGAACACTCTATCTCCCTATCCCTCTCGATCTCCTCCTTTCCAGCCACAATGCTGGGTCTGGGTCCTTGCCTTCTTCAGTGCGCTAATCCTTCCATGTCCCCCGTGGGGATGGATGCACTTTATCGGAGATGGGAAAAATCTTTCAACAAAGCAAACATTCGAAGTTTATCCTTGCGTCCCCGGTGGACGACGATTCGAACGTTTGATGGAAGACATTTCTCAGAGTGTGTGTGGGTGTTTGTCGAGGGGCAAAATTTCATCTTTCCTCGATACAGTGCAGAAGACTTCCATCCATAGCTAGATGAGAGTTCCACTTCGCCCTCTAGCAATGCTTCCCGACGAACATCGCTTAAAAACCGGAAGTTCCTTGCACTTAGGATTTTAAGCAGCAATTGGCACCGTTCTACCCGGCTGAGATTCATTGCGAGTGCATTTGACCGCGGGGTTGAGATGGGACAGGAATTTCCATTGTACCAGTTTGTCGTCCTCCTCAAGGACATCCATTCGTGTGAGGAACGGCAAGCGGAACGGAAAGGATCAGAGACAAACGGAAGGCGACACTAATTTATCATGCCCAACAATCTGCAACGACATTTCGGGAGAGCCCCTAGTTTTTGCTAATTTTACTGGTGGGGTTCAAGTGGAAGACAGTGTCTATCCCAAGACCAAATGCTACCATTAAATTAACGTACGGCTCAACACGGTAAGCTGGAGCCCGTATGCAACAAAGCAGAGTCGTGTTTATCTCACACAATTACCCCCGAGGATTCTAATCCTTGTTAACAATTCAAGACAAAACAATCAGAGAGAAAAACAGAACGAACCAAAAACGCCCCAGGAAGACAATTTAAAACATTTGGAGCAGATGGTGAAAAAAAAAAAACAATTCTTCCACTTCCTTGCTGACCTTCGGGTGGTTTTCATTTACCTTTCATTAATTATTTCCTAAGCAGAGCGTTCCGATTCAACGAACTGCGGTACTTCGGATGAGTGGATAAGTCACACCACATCCTCTGTATCGAGTGAAAGCACGCCACAAATCGGTCCCCGCTAATCGGATTAGGTTGGACAACTGCCATAACTTTGCTTCACCGCACGATTACCACCAGCGCTAGAACTCTGCGTGGAGGACGGGAGGAGTCGGAAAGACAAAACCAGATGAGAACAGACCATTACCACCCGTACCGAGACAGGACTGGGTGCAGGCAGGAGTTCCGCAGGAGTCTTGTCGTTGCGCTTCTACAATTCCCACTGCATAAATCATAATTCTCATAAGTCTCCCGGCACAGTCAAGCGGGGCAGTGGGAGCTCGCGCTGGCCACTTATCTTCATTTACTACCGAAAGCACTGTGCCCTGTGCATGTTAGTGAGGGACCTTAGGGTGCTTCCCTTTTTCCCCCCATGGGGTTGCGTTTGCTAAATGACAGCCTCGGGGAGAACAGCATCATGCTGCCTCAGGTCGGGTTTTGGGTAAGGGCGTTGGTCTGCACCTTTACCTGCCGGTGTCATTCGTTAGAATTTACCAACGCACAAATAAGCTAGTGAATAAGATGAAATTTACTCTTATTTAAAAAAGCAAGCACAGCTCCGGGAAAAGCTTCCCGCACTCCACCGGGCGTTGATGCTTAATGATGAAGTACAACTTTGGGCACCCATCGGCTTCTGATGTCTGCAGTCCGCAAGTCAACGAGATAAGCAGGGAGGAAATTATTTCATTTTCGCAGCATGGTACGATACCTTCCAAATGAAAAATAAACACCCAACCAGCACGAACACATACAAGCAGACAAACTATGAAGCACAAGAGGAGATGTACACATGTCGAGGGTCTATAGGGAAGATTTCAAAGGAAAGTATGCCCGTGGGAATGCACTGATATGAGAACGAGGCGCCCAACTAAACAGTCGACCATCTTCAGGTTCTCTTCTACATACTTCACATATCTTCTGACCATCGTCCAAACACTCTCTTCTTCTTCTTCTTCTTCTTCTTCTTCTCTCTCCCCCAATCTATGACGACCGCCAGCCACACAAGTAGACAAAGCAAAACCTCGTCGCTCTTGTAACAACTTAATGATGTCTTAAATTGTTTACATTTGCTCCGTTGACATAGATGAAGGATGAAAACCAAACCTCGTCTCCGCCTCAGAGAGGTATTTCTGAGGAAAAAAAAGAACGGAACACGAAACGATAGCAGTGGACGCCCTTTCAGCTTCATCCGTCGGATTAACGGGAACCCGCCCAACCTTCCTTAAGTGGTTTCTGGGGTTTGTGCTGTGAGTGAGTCGTGGGAAGGGAAGGGCAGTTGGTGATAAAATGACCGTAGATCACGGCATGATATGGACGACAGCGACTCCCCGCATGGAAGAGTGGACCATTTTTTCGCTTTCCTAGCACAAGATTTTCATTGCGAAAGGTTTGCAATGTGTTTGCTGTGCAAAGAGTTGTGCAGATTTTGTTTGCGTTTCTCCACATTTCACCCACCACTATCACTCTCTCTCACTTCCTCTCTTTTACTCTGTGGCAGGTGTATTGCCATCTTTAGTCTTATGCTTGAATGGATCTTTCGACGCTCTTTTCGTATAGGACCGCAGAAGCGTCCTAAGACAACAATTGGGAACCCTTTTCCAACGATACCCCAACGGTGAGGTGCACTGCCCTCAGGAAGGGGACCCTCCCTACGGATCATCAATAGTAGTAGTGCCCTGGGGGGGTATTCACTCTAAACCTCAGCCAGTACACGAAACAGAGAACACTCTCCTTCGAGCACTGTGAAGTGGAGGAAAACGTAAATACGATTGAATTAGAGCTTAATTAAATTAAACAACAACTGCAACAACTGCCCGAACTGAAGGATGGGTGTACTCTCGTCCGAGAGCTACCAGGCCCACGGATCGAGGACCTAGCACTGTGTGGAATCGTGTACCTCTTCCATCTTCTCCCAATCGTGAAGCGAGAACCGCGGCAGACGATATTATACCGAACGGATGGATGAGCAATTTAGAGTAGATTTGTTGCGGCAGTTGTTGTTTTATTGAAACACGCACTCCCGTTTCCACCCATCTCCCGAGGGGGAGGGGGGGGGGAGGAAGGAAAGCGAAGAAATCCACCGGGCGAGTGTGCCACCCGGGAATTGGAGCATCGCATGTGGTTTTGTACTTTATAGACTGTAACACAGTTGTAATCTGCAAGTGAATTGCGCGCTACCGCCTTTGGTGCTTGCGAGCCGTACTTGGACCAGCGAGAAACGTCAGTGAGTGAGTGCGCGAATGAAGTGGTGGTTCATATTTTAACTGCTTTATCGTATTAGCTTCGTTTGGCCGACTATCGTTCAATTACACTGATGATTTCTTGTTGTATATATGTTGCCTGCCTTTTTTCTGTTGAGCAATGAGTACGATGTTGCCGACGATGATGATGAGGACGATGATGGTTACAGTAGAAAAGCGATACATCGAAAGAGTAGAGGAACGCCGCTCACCGCTCTGTTGATAATTTTTATCATTATCTTTCACAGATACGGTTGTTTCGGAATTGCATCTCAGTGGAGCGCATTCGCTGCTTGAAAATGGAACATATGCGCAAAAGAAGGTTGCCATTTTCGTGGCTATTTTACGAAGAGAAACGGGAAAAATCACAAATGGGTACAACAAATCAAGGTCAACCGAGAATATGGTTTAAGTGCTCCGTGTGTACACATTCTTTTTAGAGTGCTTTATGCCGTGAAATGCGTTCTTAACAAATGATAATTATTTGCGTTGTTCGAATCGAGGCTTTAAATCTGGCTTCTTTGCAAGTTTCGTGCACGTAATACACGAGCAAATGATTGCTAAGCACAAAAATCAAGACACAAAAACAATTATCTAATAAAACACCCGCATCTACCGCTCCCTAATTTACATCCAATCGCTTCAAACACCATCTTCACCATAGTAACTCGGCTTCGTCGAAAGTGAATCATTCAATCATGCTGCCATGCTACCTGTTCTCCTCATCAGCCACCACCAGCAGCATAGTAAAGGAACGCATAAAAAACACCCTCCCAGGCGAGTAGATTGTCACGATTTTTCGTCGTGCCTTAATTAGATCGCGCTGCTCCGGGTGACCCGATTGTCTGGCCGCTTTATTATATAGCTCACCCGCGCACTTCTGTTGAGTCACCTCTGACGAGTGTTTTCCCTTTTTTGAGTGCCACCGTTGTGAACCAATTTCCCGTACAAAATTATGGAACGAAAAGCAAAAAGAAATAGACACCGGTGCACACACAAAAAAACACTCACCACAGAAACGATCTTGAACGCTTTGTTTACATTCTTTTTATTGTGCGCTGATTTTTTGTGTGCGCTTAAGTGAGAGCGACAAAAACTGGCCCAAAACCGGTCGGTATACGACACCATCAAGTTCTACTACGTCAGTTGGCTGGCACGGTTCGCAGCCATAAATTCTTCGCACCATTCGCCACCCGCGCCGACCAGCCAGTTGCATAGTGACACGCCATTGTCTATCATAATCTCTGCGGTTACGCAAAGTGTGCAAAGATTTCGGACTGCTTGGGCGACTGGTGTTGCTGTAGATTTGCCTTTCGTTGCACGGTTCGTCCCATAAAATATGATAAATAACGCCCAAACCGTCGTCCCGTCCGGCGATAGAATGTTTTTCCAAGCGTTGCGTTCCTCACGCGGTGGACAAGTCGGTTGCAGGTGATTTGAGAGATGTTTTGTGGATCGTCTTCTGCGGTAACTCGTCCGCCGACTCCCACGATGTTCCACAATGGCGCCCTCGGTGCGGATAACAAGTGAGCTTTATGCCATCGACGAACGTGCGACAAAAGCTGGGAATGAGTGTAAAATAATAGGCTCCAGTAAACGGTGAAGGAAAAAAAACCATATCCACCCAAAACCTCGAACCCATATCTCTTAGTGGGGGTGATGATGTCGCAATTATTCAAATCTCAGGGCTTCCCACCGTTTATGTAGCGTTGCAAAATCGAAATTTTATGCTTCGTTCATCATTGGTAACTCGCTTCTTTTTACTTGATTTAATTCATTCTCTCCGAAGCGGTGAAAGGAGTTTAAGCAGCTTCGGTTCATTGGAACCGAATTCAGTTATGCTGCTTTGAATAGAAAGAGCGAGATTAGGGAGAAGCTCATGTAATAAGAGCGAACAATTTAAAACAAATGCAATAAAGTCCTAATTGTCTCGTTACTAGGTAAAATATCAAGCACCATTTATCACCAACAACTCTCACTCTGCATGAAGCAACCACTTGTGAAAATAAATAAATACAAAGCACATATCCACAGGCATTGATTGCTGCAGTTGCCTGCAAAGGAGATTTATCTTAACCCATCTTTGCTCCCTTTTCTGCCCGCTGCAACAACGCTGCTTTTTCGAGAGTTTCGCTTCAAAACGTCCGAACCGAAAACATGACCCCATTGAGGCACGTTCTCTTGCAGCCAAGTGGCATTCGGCAGAAAAAGAAGGACATCCTTGTGTTTGCAATTTGGAATTCAGGATTTGCCTGAAGTCTGAAGGTACATTTGGCGAATACGAAAAATGTTTACCATTTGGTGCACGGTGCAAACTAATAGGGAAAGCAGTGGAAAAACATTACAATTTTTTTTAAATGAACTCGTAGAGCAGCATTTATACATTGCAAAATGTGAACGTAATTTTGACCATCGTATTCAATCCAAAGAAGCTTTCTGGCGGAAGGCGCTTCGAGTCGGAAAAGGGGTTAAAGATAAACGATCTGCTCAGTGCATCAAATAATTCTTCCCAAGTGTTTCCGATTCAGTGGCGATTTAACTTCATTCTTGCCGTGGTCCTTCCATTTCAAACTTCCCCGGCCTTTCAGATGCAACCGTGAGAGTAAAAGAAGTAGTTAAAAGAAAATCTCCAGCATCCGGAAAATAAGGAAATCGTTGTGCATCATTTTCTCCCTCTTAATCGATCCTGAATGGCTGAAAAGATTGGTCTAGAAGCTAAGGAGTAGCGTTAAAAAATCTTCTATCAAGAGTTAAATTTGTCGATCGTAGAAGAGGGAGACGAGACCCGTACTCTCGGAAAGGCGGATGCAGTCCTGAAAGTGGGGGCACTTTTCCTTCTCCGTGACATGCATAGTCAAGAGCCAATTAATTCAATAGAAGGTATTCATCTATTTGAGTTCAAAACCCGATCGGGCAGTTGATGAAGGTAAAGGATGTGCCGGAACGGCCTTTTATGCATTCTCATTATATAGTTCTACCTTTGACTTTTCGTTTTCGCTCGCTTCTGCACGGTAAAAGTGAACGGTAAGTGAACGGTAAGCGTACTCGAAACAATTTATCGCAAGAATCACCGAGTCGGTAAGATCGAGAAAGAAGAGAGTTTTTCATGTTTTTTGCACAAATAACTCGCAGAACTTTTAAACTAGCTTGTGAAAAATTATACCGAGATGCGATGCTTTCTACACAATCAACTTCAACTACCCTGTTCATCGCTTTTAAGCGCCTTTCAACATGTAAATCATTAATCTCTTAGCAGAACCGGTTTCAATTTCACAGAAAAAAAAACAGATATTTATTGACACAACCCGTTTGTGGAGCGTGATGATAGAGGTATCCGTTAGCAAAAATGGATCGTTTGCTGGCGGTGGAAAGCAGTGGACACAAACCATCATAACCTCCTCCACTGGGCTTCGATGCATGGAAAGTGCACGTACACGTTTAATAGCTCCGATGAATGGAAATAAATTCATCCAACCAACCACTCGCCAGATGCTACCAGTGGTGCGGAAAATATCAAACCGGCCCGTTGGGCTGAAGGGGGGGGGGGGGAAGCTTCACAATAACAAACGCGTCGTCGCCGGTGAAATGGTTTGAGCACACCCGACGGAAAATGCGCCATAAGCGGTGCCGATCTTGATGGTGCAGCGAAACAAAGCAAAACATATCTGAGGGCCCCGATCTTGGTCACAGGAAAATTGCCGATTGGAAAATTGTACCCACAGAAGAAGAAAAACGCGGGAAAGCGGATGGCAATGTTTATTCGCGCTTTGCTTTTATTCTGCAACCAGACCACCACCCGAGGACTGCGCAGCGTCTTGCCGTTTGTCTGCAGGATGAGAGATGAAACCAGAACACAGACACTGGTACATACGCACACGCATGCGTTGGAGGTGTGGCAGAAAGTTTATTGTGCTTATTCCCTTGACCATTTTGCGGTATCTCTCCAGGGAGAAGAGTAATAAAAACAAAACACAAACCCATCGTTATCTTAATGTGTGGTAGGGGTTGTCCGGCTCGGGGCGGTGGTCGCTAGAAATCTTACCGGAAGCCGCAACGCATGCAACGCCACGGACAATGCTGCACATTTTGCTTTGTTCGCACATCGAGACGGTCGCTTCAAACGCAAAAATGTCGTAAAGTTGCTTCCTACAACGGTGGCGGGAGATTAAACGAGTGCCCTCGGTGACTTACCGATGGAATCGTGCTCCTGCCATCCGATAAGCATCTTTTTTCTCGCTCGGAGGTTTCCATTTTTCAACATCCTTCCAGTCGAAAAGCAAGAACACACACTGCATCCGCCTTGCAATGTTACCACAAGGATAAGAACCGTTTCCATGCTGAAGGGGAATTCATCCACGCTGCTGACGGTTTTGCTTTGGGAAGGGCGGACTCGTAATACATCTTCACCCTGGTCAAAATGGCAAGAAGATTGGAAACTGAACTGATTTCTAAATTATTTCCCACCAAGCTTACCCGTACCGGACCATCCAATTTACGGCGCTTTACCCCAAAGCTGTGCTGATCGCATCACGTACGACGAAAATTCCCGTCAGGATCAACGCCACTTACTGGCTCCCACCCTTCCAGACCGGGCTGCCACATTGCTGCTTTACCCTAGCCACTGGATCATCATTTTCTGTGCAATCATCACCATCAGCATCCCAAACCGGAGCGTTGCATGGCTTTTAAAATCATCGCTTCACACTTTTGTGTACGTCACCTTTTTACATCAACAACACGTACACGCGTTGCCTTCCCGGAAGGTTCCGATCTTTCGGATTTGCAAGGGGTTTTGCCACCTGTACGCCACCTGCTGGTCCTTTCCTTCATCCTCAACAATATCACGATCTGTACCAAGCGTTGCACAGAAGGATGCCCCTACCGAGGCCAACCGACCGTGGGTAACTGGATTTCCGCACGGATTCCGCGAGCTCCAATCCTGGGACGGCACGCCAATCGCACCTCCTTTCTTCATGAGCACTGAAACTGCCGACATTCTTCAGCCAGTAGTCGACTTGGCTACGCTTTGAGGGCATTCCCGCATGCCAAACAGCGGCGGGGTAAAGAACACGGGATGTAAAATTCTAAAATTACATCCGAAAGCAACGGAGCGCTGGTATGTTACGTACGGCGACACAAAAAGCTACGAAAAGCTGCCTGCAAGGTGCAGGTGTTCAAGGTGTACGTCATCTCCAAGAGCGCGTCCTGCTTGGCTCGGTATACGCGACTGTTTTGCCCCACAATGTAGTCGGCCGGATGTTTTGTACTTGATAAACCGGCATTCCGTCCTCCCAGTATCTCTCCCGTGCCTTCTTAGGGGTGAAAAAGGATGTCAAATTTGGCACACGGGCATCCGGGTTTTTGCCACGACCAGGATGCTTCAAGTGTGGGGTACTAGTAAGGGCGTTGGTGCGTGGGTGAATCGAGTGTGTGGGGCATATAATGCGCGATAATTTCAGCATAAGATACAAGAAGCTACGACTTTAAAGGATATTGGGGTTGAGCGGGGTTAAACGCGTGCTGAAGCCGGATGCCGCTAATTTGCTACGCCGTGCCTATGTTTTACCAAATGAAACGGAAATGGGGTACCGGCTAGAGATTGTGTTGAGATCGATAAAGTGTTTAACATTTTTATTGCAGTGCGTGAAGATACAGAACAAATGCAGAATTGCAAAAATAAACGAGTGAAAACAGTTCATTTCCTCCCGTCTTCCTTTAATTACAATGTCGTACGAGATAAGCTCTCACTCTCATTACACAGACATATGTGAAAACAACCCAAACATCCGTGACACAATTCGGACCAATATGCAAATTCTTAATTACGAATCCAACCAGTAACCAGTTTCGGTGCGTAAAACCGAAGCGCCACTTTTTTACGGATTGCTTCATTCCCATTTCCCATCCCCAGTCAGCAACCATTCCAACCTCACAACGCACCGACAAAAATGTGAATCGATACGCAAACACGACAACGACAGTGAACACAATTCTACGCACGACGTCAATATTAGCTTTCGGTTGCGCATTTCTCCCAAGCGTACGCAGCCCGTTTCGGTACGTTTGTGCATTAATAATAATTGATGAACGATAAATCGGATTCGGATTTTAGCCGCTTCCGGTCGTGTTGCCGAAAAACACCGGGGGAAAGGTATAAAGCAACACTTGCTAACAATGATTCGAGTTTGGGGCTTGCAACCGATCACAAAATCCTGTCGTTCAATTTATGATCGTCTCGTGGGATGGGATGAAATTCTGAAGCACTGGTTTTCGAACCGTACCGAAACTTTATGGTGCATCGTTCGAGTGAGCACAGTGTTTCGATAATCCGGTCAAACATAATCAACGGTATCGGTTTCGGCACTGGATCTTTTAAAATCCGGACACAACGAACGATGACTGCTGCATCGCTGAAGGAAAAAGTTGAAAGTGAAGCCAAAACCTAATGTGTTCACACAAAAGCATGGAAAGCAGAACAGACCCGCGAGTGCTAAAGACTTTGAACGGTTCGCAAGAAAAACATCGGCACCCAAAAGTTATGATAGAAACATCAGCCAAAACATACATTTTTTCACCCTCCCAAAGCAAGCGTTCACAATCGATCCGCCAGTTGTTGGTTGAGATAAAGATATTTAAATCAATTTGCTGCTTGCCAGCACCGAAAAACCACCAAAACGACAATTTGTCGTTCACAGCATACGCCGGAAATGAACTGTCCTCTTGCTCAACCCCAAACAAACCAGCACAGTTGCAGCACACATTTGACAGCAGGCCGAAATAAATTCTAACGAGCAACTCACATCCGTAGAAGAAACATAAAACCGCCATTCTAAAACGTGCATAGTGTGATGCAATTTGCAAAATGCTGCCGCAAATACAGGCCAAACGCCAACAAAAGTGCAGCAGCATCAGCAGCAACGACAGAAACTGTACTACCATAAACCGATGATAAACCCCGCAGATGGCACGGGGCCAATATCAGTTTCAAGGGCAGTATGTTTAGTGTCAGCATGTCATCGAACATTATGCTTCGCTAATATTGGGTCGACACACGGTCGATGACATCGATGCACCAGATGGAGATAATTATGTCCAAGGTTATAAAAGGGTGCCCAATACCCGGACACTGGAAATAACATGGCAAAAATTACTCATTAGCACGATTCACATCTAAAAAGCCTTTGTTGCTGCTTAGGCGTGTTATTAAATGTTTATATTTATAATTGAATTATGTTTTCTCAGGTCACTCCCAACGCACGCAACCAATTAATCCTCTGCTTTTAACCATTCTTTCATTGCAAAGTTGACTCTCTACAAACAACACCGAGCCCGTGAGTAGCAACTTATTAAATTATAGCTTATAAGTGCACTTTATAATCCTACTCGAAGCTAGCTGTAATTAGTAGCGCTCCAATAATTATAATACACAATACTGCATTGATAACTGTGGCCACACTTTCTAGTGCACTCGTAACTCCACAATACAGTATAATGCATCGACCCCGTCTATCTCCCCTCTGTCGTTGCGTACCGATTGGTGAATATTCATACACGAACCATGTTTAACAAATTTGTCAATTTTCCACTATCGTCACCGCCGTGCACAGTACGTGCTGGCACAGGCTACTTCAAGCATAAAAGTGGACAATTCAATAGTGTGTGTTTGAGTGTGTCTGTGTGTGTGTGAAGGTACCCTTCGCTCGCTTCCCCCTTTGGGGACGGTATCGGATGTTTCTCGTTGTCCTAACTGATAACCCCAAAGCGGGACTCCAATATGGCCGTCCCGCGTGCGTTCCATTCTTTTCCCGACGACGCAAAATGGCGTAAAACGAATGTGCAGCCGAATTAGCATATTTATGGAATCACATGAATGTTGGGCAAATGTTGTGTTTTCCTCTGTTTATATTTCGCATATCCTTATTCCTCCACCGTGCCGTACACTGGTTGTCGCTGAGCGCTGGCTCCTTTTGCTTCCATGTTTGCATACTCCAAAGCTTACCCTTGGACCGCTTTGTCACTAGCAGTTTCCGGTTTCGGTAGTTTTGGAATTTTTATGCAACTTTCCACACTCCTTTCCCCCACGCATCACATACACACCCTCGTACACTCTCTCATTTGAAGCAAGTGCGTTCGGTATAGCAGTGTGCGCAAAGCGCCAGCAGGCGGAAAAGCTGCCATAATTGATTCATGACACTTTTGTAATTCAATATTAATATGCACACACAGCACCGCGCTCACACACTCCATCCGGAGGGTTTCATCTTCATCCGCGGCTGTTGGCAGCATGGAGCGCGAGTTTAAAATTCCAGCTTCGCCGGCTCTGACTCCGGTAAAGTACTTCCAACCGAGAAGGGATCCATCTGTAACCGTCCAGTGGCCGTTTCTCTCGTCGGTTTTCGTGTGCACCAGGCACCCCCAAAAACATGGCACAAAACACTAAATCATCAGCCATACTCTGGTACGGACTCGGTTCCTCGCGATGCAACAATATTTACGATATAATCTGCATAAGGCGGACCCGATCCACCCGGTGGTGTTGCCCGATCCAAAAGCAAATAGCGCCCTGGCGAACTGGAGCCAGCTTAACAAGTCTTACAGCGAATACAAATGGCGAAAATTGTTTCTTCAATTCGATGGTTGTGTGTTTAACTTTTAAAATGAAGAATGAGGCAAATTTTCCCTTCCGTTCCTTCAATCTAGCAAAAGGAAATTCCGACCCACGATAGACACACTGCCATTGTCAGCGCTTGATGCCAGAGCCCCATCGAAGCGATCGATCAAGTAATTATAGATTAATTAGCGATTCTCGCAAAGAGACAAAAAAAAAACCAATCAGTGCCCGAAATTCAATAGCACCCCGATCACCAAGCAAAGTGGAGAAGAAAAACGGAAACCCCTACAAATCTGCCAATAAATAGACTATTGTTTTGCGGGGTATTTCTTTGCTGGTTTTGTTTGATGCAAAACTGGCGATTTGAATTTGCGGAAGAATTCAATTAACTACCGATTATCCCACGGAGACAGACTCCATTGCTCAGATGGAATTTGCGCCTTCGTCGAGTCGTTTCCATTACTCTATGAGAAAGTAGTATTTAAAAGTATTTGAAACACGCTAAACAATTATTTTAATACAAAACATATCCAATTTTCCGATACTTTTCACTTCGATAGTGATGTATAGCATTACGTTTTTCGATTTGCTAAGCTATGGTTTCGTTTAATCTAACGTAATGGCCATCATATCGTGACAGTCAAAGATAAACACGAATACATTCATAAATAAGCGGTAAAGCATACATTTTTCACCATTCATTCAATTCGTACGCGGTTTTTATTTCTATGTAAATTATAAATGCGCACCATATCGAACGGTTGCATGATTTAAGAGAAACAAACGAAAGCTAAAAAGCATACCAAAAATGGCCAATGTTCCCTCTCCTCCCTTCTCTTTTCTCCAACCATAAGTCAATCGATCATACTAGCCGTGAAACGAACCCTTCATATATCGAGCACCCACACATAGGTGGGCGCATTCATGCGTGCAGCTTTTCACGAGGACTGTTCATCTTTCGTGCAGTATCGTGGAATGAAAAGCTGCACCCCATCACCGCTCCCCGAATGAAGAAGGAAAAAGCACATTGATCATACCGGACCGTGCGATTGATTCATTGCGCTTTCTCCGTCGTCGCCAACGGTGGGTGCCTTTGGCGCATTTCGTGAGTTGTAAAAATAAATTTCCCATTTCCCCAAGTTCCCTCCCTGGGTGGCTGCCAATTTATCCATCACTTCGATCCATCTCCAACCGTCTACGACCGTCCCGTGTGAAGGGCCGACGTTCTGCACGCCGTGGATGAGACGAGACGAGCGTCACGATAATCCGATATCACAACCGAAACAGTGAAAGCAGAACCACGGAGGAAAAACGGTGGCTCAAATCATCCAACTGAGCAGAACAGCGCACGATAGCGTGCATTTGTGGGCTGCTGGAGGGAAATAAAAATCTTTTTGGGAAATGTGAAATTTTCCGGTGATTAAAATTATATTGCACTAAAAGGAAAGGGAATCGAAAACAACGGAAAAGAGCTCCAAACATGCCGGAAGGGAATCGCAAGCGGCTTAAGGCATTTTTTTCCGCAGCACAAAACGCCTTCTCGTCACATCTCACGCGGATTGAGTTGAAGTTTCGTGTCCGCTTCCGGGTGGAACTGCCTTCATGGAAGCGGGAGAAGATCGAAATAAATTGATTCATTTCGATTGGATGAACACCTTTTCCATTGCCCCTTGGGGCATCGGGAAAATCATTCATTTCAACACAAACACAGACAGACACGCGAAGCAACATTGCAAAAGGATATAAAAGAAACGAATCAACCGCCATGCGACGGTGCATTGAAATGCAACGGTTCTTAATCAAAGAAATGCAACTTCGTGAAAAAGGACACGCGAGATGAAAAGTGGAAGCTCGAATCAGCTATTTTGAATCCATTTTGTTTCCATTGGAAGTAGCACACTTACGGTCGTGTAGAGAGGAAACCCTTAAAGGCGCTAATCTGAAACATACCTGAAACAAGAAAAAGATAAAGAAAATATAATTCAACCTGAGTACCATAGTGTCAAACAAAAATCAATCAACCCGCTCAAGAATAAAGATGGCCTATGCTCTATTTTTAAATTATGATAAGCAGTCCGACGGCTTTCAACTTCCTAAGCTCCGGGAAGTCCACTTCAATCAGCTGAAACGACTTCTTTCAATGGGTCCTATTAGAACTCTCCTCCAGCAGAGATATCTCTCCCGATAGCTACGATAGGGCTTAGGGTGGGAACATATTTTTCCACACCACATCAGCTTTAACGCTTTACCATGGGTGAAGAATTCAAGTCGATGCCTGCTATGTTCGCAGTCACTGCCTCCGCTCTCCTAAAAACGTGCCTTTCTCAAGCCAAAGAAACAATCCTCCTTTCTTGTGTCGGTACTTTTTAGTTCCAAGTGCCGCACATCCTTGCTTCCTGTGCAATTCTTTGGAAAGCCGGCACACACTGCGGGTATGACGACGTCGCCAACATCAGCATGATGGCGTAGTAGCTTTACTTATTTATAGCCACTTAGGAACGGATATGAGTTAAGCCGCTCTCGATTTCGGACTTTGATTCCTTCCAAGTACGTAGGGCACACCCTTAAAGGCGGCAATCTCACGCTGGTGAACACATTCTTGGCAACACATGCAAACTCGATGCCGTACACACCTGTGCACAGGAAGTTCCGGTCGTCTTCAGTTACCCAATTACTGTGACTGTGGCTCGCCTCCATTATAGACACGCCAGAGTAAGCGGTTCTGCCCCAGTTGACCTCGTCGACAGCCACTCGGTTCTGAGCTGTTGAGTGAGATGTGATCATGCTAGCAATCGAACTACTTGGTGACTTGCCCTGCCTACACATCCCTTCGCTCTCGCTTTCCATCTCGCTTTCTCTATTCACCCTCTTACACAATACACTTTCATGCAGGAAGGAAGGAACAGGCTGAATTGTTCTCGACCGGAATTCCATCGTGTGTCTGTGTGTGTGTAAGAGCATACTTTGCCGCCGGGTAGGCACTGCCGGAAGCAGGAATTTTCGTCCCTCACACAAACCTACACACGCACTCACACGACACATGCTTTTCCTTCGATGGTGAATAAAAATGTCTCAAACTTTTCGCTCCAGCGTAACGGCTCTTTGCCTCTTAGGTTTGGAATGTCTGGTTGCGTCAGGGTTTTAGGACCGGGACCGTGCCAGGAGACATTCCCGCGTAACTACGATAAAACATGGAATGTGGCTGTGATTTGATGCTGCAGATTGGTGGCCAAAGATATGCATGTTCCACGGTAAAGGGCTAGTTTGATACAGCTGGAAGGATTCTCTCGATGACAGTCTTAGAATTGTGCAATAGGTTTTGGATCTCCAATACCCATTATAATTTACCTATAATAACAGATCTGCCTTTTTAGTATTCAATTGATTCGAATTTGACACATTCGAGATCCCGCTTCTATTTAATCCCACAACAAACTAAATTGTTTATTTACGTTCCTTTGACTTTTTATGAACAATCTTAATCCCAAGCTTTAGGCAGTATCAAGCAACCTTTGTTGAGGGCCAAGCTTGGATAAGCTCACTGATCACTGACAGGACATTATCACGCCTCTCAATGGCTGGTTCACCAATATGAAGGTGGCCATCCTCCCATGCCTATCGTGATTAAAAATTAGCCCTTTCAAACACTTGCCAGCAGACGTTCCGGCGCACCGTGTCATCCCAACAACGGATATTGCACACGTAGCCAGGCAATAAAAACGAATCACAGCACGAGCGTCTCCATTTTACGGACGAACGGGTCTTGCCCATCGCACCCCATCATCTCGTCATGTTTTGTTGTCCATTTTATGCGCTTTAACGAAATTAAAACCTATTCATCCGTCAAATGTTGATGCTTTCACACTACCAGCACGAGGGAAAAAAGGCGTAAACGTGCTTCGTGAAGAGAAGCGATGAAAAGCGGCCTAACATCCGGATCAGTGAAGGCTTAATATTTTCCGTTCACAGTTTGTGCCATTGTTTGTGCAATAAAATGCAGCAGGCTATCCCCAGACATGATCCTGATTCATGCCCGTGTTTTCCCTTCGTTCCCATCACTTTTCCTTTTTCGCAGAGCAATGCCGTGCCGCTATTGTAGGAAAATTGTTTGCGTTTTTACCCGCACTCCCGGCGCACCCAGTGAAATCCAAAAAAAAACGGTCATGAAAGGATTTTCTGTCGCCTTTGTTGCAGTATTCTTCCACCACTCCCATCACCTTTTCTTTCTTGCTTTCCAGCAGTGTTTCGATTCTTCAAATTTTCAACATGATCGATTGCACATAATTCCCCAACCAGTAATAAACCCAATTCCACCCATACACCACCCTGCAGAGAGATGGTTAACGGAATGAATGAAGGGGGTGTGTCGGCGCCACCATCAACCCCAAAGTGTCAGTGTGTTTGGCCATTAAATAAATATTTATTTACACGTACTGACGCGCTTCGTCATTGTCCTTTACGGTTGAGAAGAAAAACAGACAGCGCGCAGACCCATTACCACCCACTGCCGCCGACAGCATTTTCCAGCCTGATGCAAGCATACACACCACCACACTCATACACACACACACACATACATGAACAACGACAGGCCTAGCGCCAATTGCTTGAGGTATATTTACGTTCGATTTCGATCAAACGATTCACGCTCGAACGCCGTGCCGACCGTATCATTCGCGTGTGGTTCGCCTTTCATGCTGAAGCATCTGACGCCCCCCGGGATCAATCGGGACACAATGGACCTTCTTCCGCCTGTCTCCCTTCCATCGTAACATAATCCCATTATGCCGCCCGTAATCGATTACCGCAGACGCCTGTCCACGCTCCACCAGCATCAGGCGCGGGTGCGAGTTTTGCGGGTGGTTCCGACCGATCAGATCGGAATATAAATGGCGCCGGAAAGTTGGCAATAATGATGCAGGGAGCTTTTCGCAGCTTACCCCAAAACGATTTTCTTTCCCATCGAGTCCCGTTGCTGTCCCCTTCATTCCCAGACAGGCCCAAATAGGCTGGAAAGAAAAACTGTATCCCAAAATGAGGTGGTTAAAAACATCACCACATGCAGGCTGGGTTCGGGAAAGCCTGGGAAAATGGGACATACACGCACTTTTTGCATAAGCCTGCGGGACTGTAGCTGGCTTGCTGTGCTTTTGGTAGCAAATTAAATTTGTTTTCCATCCCCATCGATTCCGGCCCTCCTTCTGCTCACTCACTGGGATGACCGTTCCGCATCAATCCCCACAGTAAAGCGTCATCTCTACATCATCCTACTGTGAAATTGAACAACCCGTTTACCATAAAGCTGTCCTTTCTCACCGGATAGTTGCGCTTTCCAGTTAATGCGGGATAAGCAAAAACCCCATTACCCCTTTTATATTATAAACCATTCAAATTGCCATCTTCTTTCCTATCCTTTCTTTCCACTCGCGCTTTCTCTTTCTCTTGCTCCATGTGAATGAGGTCCCTTAGTTCTTTTGAAATCCAATAAACGCCCTCGGATGACCAGTCACCGGCAATAAAAACACGCTTTCACGATTATCGAAAATCCCTGCAATATAAACAGCACGATCCCAACGGGTATTTAACAGGTTGAATCGATACTGATTGGTTCGTGACGTCCCATGCAATCGTGAGCGTCTAGCGACCGGCAAGGAATATTAATTTCTTAATGAAATTATTTTAATCATTTTAATACGTAGAACAATGCATGCGAAAATATTAATTAAATTCACAGTAAACGTTTGCCATTCATGGGCAATACGCATGTTAAGCTTCTTATTCTTTGTAAAGAGGAAAAGGAATAATTACCATTTAATACTATCGCACAGGAAAAAAACAAGCTAAAGGTTTGCATCACTCATCAACAAAAGTACACAGAGGTACAAAACCAGTTCATTTCTGTGTTATGTTTACACGTGCTAGCATGTCGCTTTTTATTATTGATACACCACTCGGCAGCTGCGAATCGTTGTGATGTTTCATTAATATTTACGGCTGTTTAAACGGTTTTATCATGAACTAATTTCCCTCCACACGGTCCACAATGCTGCTACACAATTACCGTTAACGTCAGGCGAAACACCCGTCTGCACCAACCACTGCAAATCGGGTTGTACAAGAGAGAGGGGGGGGAGGTGCTTGAGCACGGAAAATTGGGTACCTTTTTTGACAATCACAAATTAAACAACCGCAGCGCGCCAACACTAATGGTAATAGGTTTGCCGGTAGCGCGCCACCCGATGCGGAAACGCATAATCACGCATAATGACCGGGCCGACCGCAGTAGCGACCATATTTCAATAAAACACTTCCAAATTGCCTATCGGAAGCACACGTACTATGCACACATGTGGCGAAAAATCAAACCCGAGACGGTGGCGGTTTCGAAGCTAGCTGCTGCTAAAATTATTCAATTAAATGCACAATCCCGATACGACGGACTTTTGCACGATATGCTAAAACCTTGCGATAGTGGACAGCTGTGCTGTGAGTGGCTTATGACTTGGAATGCAATTTCCCAGCACACAATTATTAATTATTAATTACTTTGTCATAAAAGAGCACACAAAGCACATCAGTGCTTCGGAAAGACACATCATCCTACCGATACAACATTTGTTTTTTCTTCGGCTCTCTAAATCACATTCAAATCTAATGCTATTTAAGAAATTTCATGCTTTCATACTTAAAAGCATCCTAAATTAAATCAATCCAATCGTAATCTTTTCGAAACGTGCCTAATTTTCCTCCCCATTAAGAACGGTCGTACACCCATCAAGCACGTCCGAAATCAAATCACAGACAATTCAATTGGTTTCTCGTTCGTTTATCGCTCTCGCAAGTCCCTTTTTCTTGTTCTCGTGCTCATAATACCATATCTGTATCATCTTTTATCTTTATCGTTGCAGAGCGTCCGACTCGGAACAATCATCAGGAGAGTTTGGAGTGAAACTGGTGCAGAAACGAACAGCAAACGCTAGCCCTGTAAGTAAGGGGAATCATATTTTGCGAGCGATTTACACCCTGCTAAGTGGTTTCCACTTAAATCTGACCCAGCAGTCTCTGTGTGATACGAAGGCGAAGCACCAACACTACCTGGAAGCTATAAACGAGAAGCGCAGTAGTTCGTAACGCCATAAGATTGTGTTCAGTGAAATCCTTTCCGAAAGCCTTTTCTCTCTCTCTCTCTTACTCTCTCTGGCTCTTTCTCTATCGCTTTGCCTCACCCTTTTTCTGCTTCATGTGTGACCTTAGCTGCATCCCAAAGTATGCACCGGGTAACGGTTGTCATAAAGTTTCTAAATATCCGATCACGAGCATAAATCAAATGCGGTTAATAAAACCCCCCATCGTAAATATGGTCCTTCGAGCCGGATCTTCCGGTAATAGCACAAGGCGCGATTATTGAGCCATATACTCACACAGCACGGTTAGAAGCTGCGCTGACTCAAATTATTTACCATCTTCAGAGCGAGAAAACACCAAAAAAATCGACTGAAACACATCCTTGCGCAATGGCGCAAACCCCGTTGACATTAAGCCAAACAAACCAACGCGTCCTGACAGGCGGAGCAGCAAACAGCAACAGAGCTGCACAAATAAAAGTAGAAGGGAGCAAAACACACAGAAGGGAGCAAAAATACAGCACACACTGCACTGCGATAAATAAAGCGAAAATGCTTCGTTTTTGACCTCGGAAACGGAAGAAACGATTGCTCCCGAGAGGTTACTGCAGGAACGATTTTAAAGCTCCTATATCAAGCTTTCCTTCTCCTCCTCGTGTGTATGCTACTTTTTTCGTGTAGAAAAGCATCGCAAAAAAACAGCAAACTCCCCTAGTGCGTTTTTCATCCCAAGAATGTAGTAAAATGGGCGATTGAAGCTGGTTGTGCAACTCGATCGCTTCCATGTTTTGCTCCAAACATTTCGGGGGCTTCGGTGCACGATGCATAGCGTCGTGTGTGTCTGTTAAAAATTTGCAGCACAGCGAAACAAAAACAAAAACAAGGAGAGTGTAAACTTTAAGACACCCCGCAAGGGGTGTTTTGTTTTAAAATTGCCAGCAAGTGTTCGATGTTTATTGCTACTGCTTGTCGGTCTTTCTGGTCGTTTGGGTTTGGGTTAGAAGCTGACATAAAAACGGGTACTTCCCTCACATACTGAAGCTCGAGTGCATAAGCACAAGACAACGGACGCAAGCTTTGCGGAATGAGACCACAGTATTTATGAACATGCTGTACTTTTGCCAGTGTCTAGTAAAAGCGACCTTTACCAGCTGCGTCCGCGCAGGATGCACTCAAGTACTTAAAGCTAGGCGGCCCTTAATGAACCACCAGGGCCGTTGAAACGGTATCCTACGAAACATATATTTAACTACTCATTTATTATACACTTCATGTGTGTGTGTAGTGCCGAAGCACCGCGATGCTTCGAACATTAATGTTGACAAATCTGGTAACGACACCAATTCAGATCGTACACAACACACAGGGTTCGGAAGTCTGATGAAACAAATTCTCCCGATTTGCATAATTTTCCATCATCCACCCAGCTGAAGTTTGATGGAGTGCGGTGTCACCTACATGCTGCAGCGAGCCCTAATCATGGATGAGCCTTCATGGCACGATCGATCCATGGCGAATCCACTCCCCTAATGACGTTCCCCATTATTCGTGTGGGATTTCGGGTGCATGTGGGATGGTTTATTTGAAGAAGCACTCTATTATGCAAACTACTGTGCAAAGGAAGCATTCGACCTAACCCTGTTTTACGTCCAACCTTGGTCCTATATTTTCAACACCAACGTGTACCGGAGGTCATTACCTTTACCCAATTACGTTCTCGGCAGGAGGGACGCCATGCAGTCGGGTCTTTAGGACACCTACAAAAAAGTGCATCACCAACGCCATCAGCATCCATCAATACGGTTGATGGGCATGATGACGACATCGTGCCTTTCCTATTACATCGAGATTGGGCGAGCACTATCGAAACGATGTGCCTACGCTGCGGAAACGAACGACCGGAAATGAGTGGCGCGCGTACAGCAACAACAACGACGCGGTGGATTGAGTCATAAATTAACATTTCCACCTCATCGGTATACACAGCCACCCTCGTCGGCGCATGGTGCAGATTGGCTAATAACCACATGAACGACAAGATCAACCATCATGATCTGCCGGCTGCCCGCCTGCCACAGAACTACTTACATTTTCGCATTTTCGTACAACATCGGGTGGCGGTGGGCAGGGGGCTAACGGGGGGGGGGGGGGGGGAGTGGCTGCCGCCACCCATCCGAACGATGATGGATTAATGCTTGTCCCGTACGCGGTGCCGATGTTCCGTGCGTGTTATGCAAATCATGTAGCAGCGATGAAGATGAATTAACCAACTTCACAGGCACGCGCGTCATGCGAGATGTTTATGTTTGCGAAGACGAGCCTTCGGGTCGAAAAAGCCTCAGAACACATGTTCCGGTGAAGGGAACTGATTGCAGCTATGTCTTGTGGTACGCCAACGAGCTTTGATTCAAAGGAAATGGAGGATGATTTAATCGATAGATGCTAACCAGAACATTGGAATGTGCTAGTGCGATGGTAGTTGCTTTTAAATGTTATTAAAGCATGAGCTTAGGAATGTTGGATTGCCTACAGTAGAATAACAAATAGGACTATTGGTTGCTTTACAAAAGTAGGTCAACATCTTAATGTACCTACCTAACAAACCAGTAAAAGTATTACGATACCGTAAAACACTTTTACTCCAACATTTCAGCATCCGTCCAGAGAAAGCATAATAAAAAGCATCCTTTTGTGCTGATCGATCTACATTTGCATGGGTCATACACGAGAAAGCATGACGACAGCAATATGGCTGGGACGCTTTTTCCGTATTCCATAACAGACCTTCCATCCTACACTCACGCTTACCTACATTCTCCCGCCCTCCAACTCCTGCGTGAGTGTTTGTGTTGCTAGTTTATTCTTATGCTTTATAAAAATGACAACCAAGCGGCAAACGGCAAACATACGAGAACTGGTAGCCAGGTGTAGACGGCATTAACCAGCACGATCCCACCACCGGCACCACACGAGGTGGGTAGGTAATGCAGTCCGATGACAAATAGTAACGACAGTTCATAAACGTACGGTGCGACGCTGCTCTTGCTGGTCACAAACGTTTAGGAAAATTCATTTCCGCCAGCACTAACAAAGTCATGTCCTGTCGTTAGCCGTGCTGGTACGACCAGCACCGGCGAATGGTGCTCACAAACGTTGCTGATGGGCCTTCGTAGCAAAGCAGCGGGGACAGAGAAATTGATACAAAATGCAGCAAGTTTCGTTGTATGAGCGAATGGACAAAATTTAATTACGGCTTCAAACGCATTTTATGCATCAGCGAGGTATTTCGCAAAAGAAGTATGTACAGCAGTTACCCAGAAACTGGACCAGTTGGTCGGTCAGACAAACGATAACAAATGTTGTAGAGAAGCATTGGACATTTAAAGATAATAGCCCCAGAATTGAGGTTAACGCGTGAGAAATGATCGCGCGGACGTTGCTTAACTTTAAAGACTCGATCACCTTGTAGGATTAACACTTTCGGTAAAAAAAACTGTGTTTTATGGATTGAAAACCTTTCAACAAATTCTTGTTCCACTAAAGCCCCAGCAGATTGTCAAGAAACAAACCAAAAAAACCTTGAGAGCATACACCAATTCCCACCGCTACAGATATTTCCTTTCATTTTTTGCAACCACCAGGTCCAGTCATCGACAGTTTAATACACCTGGGCGACTGCTTTCGCCGACCGACTCCAAGATAAACGATATTTTTGGAGCTCAGTAATAAATAGATCGCCCTTGCCCAAATACCTTCACGGTTATCCACCGTAACCTTCCCAAGTTGGGCAATAGCGAGCGAGTGCTAAATTATGCTTCATTCGCTTTATTACGTCGCTTTGGTTTCGATCACACACCGAGGCGCTAAGATGAACTCCCCGCAACAACATTGTGCTTTGCGCGACCAAACAAACAAATAAAAAACTGTCACCCATATTTCATGGACCATTTTGCCGCGCGGTCCATCCAATCATCCACCACGCTCTAGGGGCGTGAGCATGAAAAACATGTTTTTACATCGTCGGAAAACAAGTAAAAACAACAGCATCCAAAATAAAATGAACAAAACCACACATTTCCTCGGTCGACGATGGGAGGACAGAAAAATGGCCAGGATTGCTACACGTTATCCCGGTTATTAATGACATGCCATAATAAATCCTGGAACCGGGGACTGGAAGGAAGGTCCTGTCCTATTAGCGACGATGCGCGGCCTCGTTCGTCCAAATTAAAAACCAAAATCGACGCTAACGACATACCGCTTTCACGCGCACACATGCCGAGCCTCCAACACTCGAGCACACTTTAGCCGGGTGTAATAAAAATCATATTATCGCCTCATTTGGTTGTAATAACAGTCGTGGTGCGCTTTTTCTACGCGGACCTTCCTCGCCCGTACGACATAATAATAATAATGAACCATCCCGACTTTACGTACACGCAACCCACCTGATGAAGCGTTTAACCGCCTGGTGGTACGATAAATTGCACCCAGCCCGAATTGCGAGCCCGGTATGTGTATACGAACGGTTCCGTTCCTTTAGCACCTTGGCTTCTTAATTGAATGTGCACCCCACAGCGTTCCCCTAAAACGGGACTGCCCAGACTCCCGGTACAGTAGGCGGTAGGCGGAAAAGAAATGGCTTGCCGGCCGTGTTCCAGATAACGCTTTCAGATAAGTCTTCTATTGTGACACGACCACCCCAGCGGTGGATGTTAGGCGCCGTTGGAATTTCGCACACCCGGGACGCTCTCTGCCAGCTCTTGGGTGCCCAGATCCCGGGAGTTCAATCTAATTACCACCCGAACACGGTAACGACGATCCATGCTCGATGGCACGCGCCCTCCGTCTCTGCCCCATCCTTCGTGTGCCACGCGAAAACTATTTTTGAAGCTTAATTTATGTCTATGACTTGATGCCTCTCCCTTCCCGGCGCAGATGTTTGCTCGCCCACTAGTCTCGCGTAATGACTTCCGAGGAAGTGAGCTCTAATTAAGAGCTAACGTTCACGAATGCGTCGATCTGGGCGCCATGGCTGATAGATGGGAAGGTGGGAATTTATAATGCACAATACCCACACGTCGCACGAACCACCTGCAGACACTTCGCCACACACGCACGCGTATGCCATTTTTCTCTTCCGGAGGAGGCTTCCGTGGCGGTGCACGCTCAGCTGGAAGACGCTGGGAAGCCACGATCTAGACTTGACCTATAAATTAACGAAACGGTCCGTTCGCGTTCGCGTTCACCTATGTCTCCCACGAGGGTCGTATTTTGATGTGTGTACTATTTTCCCGGTTAGTAGCTCTCAGCACTTGCTGCACCGTTTTCACCCAGCTTGGGGCAACGGTTTGCGGTTCCGCTTTCACCGGGCGATGATTTGGCACGAGCCGACTGTGGTGCAAGGGTTGGCAGAGGTTTAGTTTGTCTAAAAGAAACAGAGAGCATTGTGGATCCGGAGTTCCTCCCATTTTGTTGCATTTTATTTATTCCGAATCAACTCCACTGTGTCATCGGTACAAGTGACTCTTGGCTGGCTTGAGTAATGGGAGTCCACTCCCTGCAAACGCCTGGGTAAAATGGTCAAAGATTGTCGCTGTTGGACTGCCGCGTGATTTATGGTGGAGTTGTAGCCCCGTACTTTTTCAATTGCATTCTTGCCACTTGTTTTCTTCGCAAGTACTCGTTGGCATACTAAAGTACTAGTCGCTTCGTTTTTTGCCTAGCCCTGTCCCATGCTGGCAGTTCTGTTTTGACAACTTTATTGTCTAGCACTGACACAGACGGTGAGCACGTTTAAGATATTCTACAGATTGTGATTTAATCTCTCTAGGGAGTCGTCGTCGAAAATAAACATCCAAACAAACTATCCGCCTCTTTTTTATACATAGCGTTGGACGAAGAAAGCGACAGAAAAGAACACGGAACAGACAGAAAACGATCTCGTGATTATAAAGAAATGCCACAAGAAACTACCAGCAGAATGATTTATCTTCGCGCGTGAAACGCCAAAAAGGAAGGAATACTAACACATCAACCGTCTTATCAGTCATTTATCAGACAACTTTATCTTCTAGAAGCTGCCAAGTGATAAACCTACAAAAGGATTGCTACAACTGTTCCTTATTAAGTGTCTACAGTCCTTGCGAAACCACGGGTGCAGCTAAGAATCTTCGTTCCTGTGCATCTTGGCGTACTCCGCCCAGCACAACAAGCAAGGTGCCAGGAACTATGTAACTGACAGCGAATTAAGAACCATACCGATTACGGCACGATCGCGCCCAAGATAATAACCGTAATGATAATGTCGTAAATAATAACTAACCTCGCAATAACCTGCCCCAGACCGCCATCGGAGACGTGGTCATTCTCCGCGGTGATTGCATGACCTCCGATGCTCTAATTAAAAGAACGCCACGTCTCTGGGAAGCTCCAGGAGAGGATGTGGCAAGCAGGAGGAAACTTCATTTTCCATTCTGTCGCGATGTCCTTTTTTGTTTGGAATGGCACACCAACGATGCTGTCCATTGCTGCTTGACGTGGTGTTGAAGCTCCGTGGGACAATTTCTTCCCATTTACCGCTAACGGCCATCGTGCGATGGAAGGACCCGGGAAGACTTACTTTGTCCAAACCACCGTCATTTCAGACCACCCGCCAGCGGAACGGTGTTCAAGATGCTGCTTCAAACATACCGAACCCGCACAGCAAGCAGCACTCGATTGGGGCACGATGGTACCGAAACCTAACAGGATGACAAAAGCAATAGCTACAAAAAAAAACAGAAACAACTACGCTAATAGCGGTCCATAACGATAAACATATTTTCCGATTTAGATAGCTTATGCGCCGCAGTACACCACCCCGTATGTGGATGGTTGCATTTCCATGCTTTTGTCCACGGGACGCAAAACCAAGGACGAACAAAACGGACAGCTACTCAGTCTTGTGAGATTTTGCATCGCTGAAAGCATCGCTGCTGCAATGTTCAAGTGCATGCCACTGGAGCCGAGAAGAACCACACATTCCACCGTTCCGGAATGCTTGCGGCGATCTGTGTGTCTCCGGGGAGAGCGAGAAGAAGGGCAAGAAAAATAGCAGCCTCGCCGTGAAGCGGGAACCGCTATCCATGTCCACCCGACCAGTGATGACCGTCATGAAATGCATGAATCTCGTCCGAGCGCGAAAGCAGCATCTAATCAGTGTGTCTCTGTGTCTGCCCTGGTATGATGTGGCTGCACAAAAGTGGTCCAGGCATCGGGAAGAATGGATGCCCGTTGTGTAGGGGTAATGTAGTTGGAAAAATGAGCATATGTAGGAAAAATAATCTTATTTTGTTGCAGCATCGTTTCCCTTTTCCCTGCCGCCATCTCCCATCTAATTCAATTGATGTGCTCAATTACGGGGCACTATGTAGAATAGGATGAAAAATTTCTTTTCATATGACGCTCTTTACTTCATTCGTGGTCAGAGTATGACCACTTGGACGTTCGAACCACGTCGAACAAACGAGCTCTCTTTTCACTGAAATGCATATTATAGTTGGCAAACTCGACAAAACCTTCCATCAACGAGCTCAACATCGAAATTTGTCCTAATGTCGGTATTGTGGGTATGCAGAAGATTGCATTACTGGTTTATTAGAACCACTCAACATTTAACCTCTAATTCCCTGTTGATGCGACAATGCTAGGAAGAGAATCAACAACACTTTCCATGAAGGACGGACATAATATTCTCCTACAACAATCCATTGCAAGCCAAGGAAAAGGTCAATGATAACGTGCAGCGGTACTTGACAGAGCATCCTCAGCTTTAACATCAGAGCTAACTCAAGCCTCATCTCTAGCGGGAATTGTCATAAACTATGACGAAATGTGGCACACAGGTGCGGAAAACAAGTTTAAAACACGCTCATACACTCACGTACGACATCTCTTTTTTCTCGAGGGGTTTATCGCTTCACCAACGGAAAGCCATCGAACTCGAATGACGATGTCGATTCGCCGACACTAATGCTAGAATCATGCAGCTGGTAATGCTGGAAGCAATTTCCGATCGGAAACGAATGCCACTACATCCGTCGTACTTTCCGTTCATCCTGTAGCTTCGGCTTCTCCGGGGGACAAAATCCGTCTTTCAGAATCCGATACATCCTACGATAGCAGCGGCAGCTACGATTTTTCTCTCCCGCTGAGACTGAACGGTTCTCGTCGCCGTACACAACCACGGCAAGCAACAAACGTGTCGCAACCCGACACCCGGAACCGTGATGCCGCGTAATCACGCTTGGCATATTACACGAGCGAAATATTAATGGCGCCAGCGAGATGCTCGTGATTCACAGTGTAAACAACAGCATCGTCCTTTTATCCGCCGTTTACGCAATCCCGGGCAATGCAGATAATGGTCAACGAAGCGAAAGGACTAATCCAATGCACCCGATGCGAAACGGTGGCATTATTCTGAGCATATCCCCGGCATTACTTGAGCACGGGATGCATTGCAGTGTCATGGATTGATCGGGGATAGAGTGAGACCTGGAAGCACAAACAAAGCTATTAGAACGCAGTTCCGTACTAAATGCTTCTTTAGCTATCTCACTTTAACTACCCGGAAGTGAAGATATCGTTCACTTCTGCTTTAAAGCAAGATTAGAGTTTCAATTCCATCAAAAGCACTGAGTCTGGAACAAGTCATAGTTCGCGTTGGTTGCACCATCCGAAGCGCATCACATGGACATGACAATTTTATTCACTTTCTTCATTTTGCTTCAGCACCAGATGTCATCACCTTCGTCATAAGGAAGAAAACTTTCCAGTGCCATGCATGTCCCAACCACTGACGTCCAAAAAGGCCCACATTTCCACGACACCGTGTCGGCGCCGCGGTGCTTTCCTCTTGACAAGGACATGCTGCAGTTGCAAGAATAAAAATCCAACAGATGACAGAAACCGTGGAGCGGCTGGAGATGGGACACACGCCCTAGCAGCAAAAAAAAACGCTCTTCATTCGGACAACATGACAGGCAGCAAAGCACACGTACGAGATCAAAAACCCTCAACGCCATAAGCCTCAGCTAGGGCATCAAACGGCGCATACCATCGGTATCGGTACCAGCCGGTGTGCGCTCGCCTGGTATTCGGTACGTGTTTCCATGGTTGCAGGCTACTGCAGGTGCACAATCTTGGCATCTTCCGGGTGCCACATCAATCCATCCCACTACACACACACGCCGTTGATTAACATCCTCAGACAAAGGTTGACATTTCGATGCACACATGTCAACTGATTGTTGGCGAAAGTGATTAATAATTGCTTTTCGGTTGAGGCTCTGTGATTGAGGGATGTGTGGTCATGATTGATGGATTGTCGCCCGCTCATCGCTTTAAATTGCCGATTTGGAGCAGGCACATTTCGGATTCGTGCACATCGTAATGCAAGCTTAGCTAGCGAGGTTGCTGTACTTTAAGCTCCCGATGTCACTGATCGATCCAATGATTTTATCCACACCGTTCTTGGTGTTTCCTGCTTCTGCTATTGTGTCAATTCGCTTCCTTTTTTCGGGCCAAAACTAACGCCAAGCCCCTTCGGTCGTTCTTCCATCCTGGCTTAATGAATAAGTAATGCAACCAAGTGTCTCCAGTGTGCACTTCCTCGTATGGGACGGTGCTTGAAGACGACTCCCCGGCAAGCAAAAAGCAAGTGTTTGGTGCCGAAATATCATCCACCTACTTTATTCATTCCTTGCTTCCAACGTGACGACTGCTTCCGCAAGGGAAAAGCGGAACCTCATAAGCAATGCATCGAATACTGGAACCCTGGCCCGCCCGAGCCGGGAAACTGCACTTACCTGGAAATTGAAACAAAAGGAAACACACAAAATATATTCGAAATTCAGTCACTTGTTGTACGGCAACGCTATACGCCAGCACTGGAGCGCGCTGGATGGCGAATAAAAATTTCTTTCCCCGCACTGGCTTCTGAGTGAAAGCGAGCAAAGCGTTTGCGGATAGAATTTCAATACATTGCTGAGTATTATGCTAAACGGGATATTAATTCTGCATCGATGTAGCTGCACTACGGTTCCTATATTTTGTATGTCCAACCAGGGCCCGAGCTTTTCATGAGGGAACAATAGCGCCTCACCTGTACCGGGATGGGAAGCGTGCGGAGGCACTGCCGGAGTAATTGCGCATTCGAGAGTCATAAAACATCCGAGCAGTGCCCACAAAAGCCTTTCCGGAAGGAGATTTGTCATAGTTCGATGGGGCTTTTTTCGAAAGCGAGCGCTTTGTTTCATACTTTCGCCTGCTCGGTCTCTGCAGGGCGCTGTCAAACACTACCGACTTTAAAGGCCTACAAAGAACGCTGAGAACGACTCTGTATGGCTTTGATTAATTATTAAATAAAACCATTTTTGCAGGACGAATGAGACATGAAAACCAAGCAAAAGGTGTAGCAAAAGGTGGCCCTTCAATTCAACCATCAGGCACGAAGGTATTGCTGAGGCTCTTTAACATGTACGACACATGTACGTGAGGATATCAACTAAAGCAGCACTCCAATCCCAAGGGGTTCTCTAACATGCCATTAATAGCTTGTTACACATGAATGAACATGTATTCATTGCCTCCCATTTCATCTCACACTTACACCTTAGCTACAAATTGCACCTACTCCAATTCAAAGACACCGGGAACTGATCCTACTTTTGCAATTAAAAAGCTTACAATAATTTACATCCACTTTGGACAAACTTTGTCTCCTAACTCTTTTCCTAGAGAACTCGATCAATCGACTCGGCTGGACCTATACGAAATGCCAACCTAAACCATCCAGGGTGGGTATTTTATGGCAACCAAGAACACAACCTTCAGCTGCAGGAACTTCTGCAAAAAATACATTTCAAATAAGACAAAATAGCCCACACCCCAAGAAGTAAGTCGACGGGAAACTTTTTGCCAATCCTATATCGACCGTAGCCGCCCGTTGCAACAGCGCCAATTCGTTTGCCATCGGGAACCGATATATTTATGGCTATTACGAAATAACGACATTCGAGAATTATACTTGTTCTGCGATGTATTTCCCCCTGCTCTCGCTGAAAAAGATGCCTTTCCGTTTGGTTTGGCTTATACACGGCATTTAATAAACTACTTTATACCCGTGCCCGTCCAGGGCACACAATTTCTACAAATCTTCCGCCAAATGGGCCAAGAATAAATGTGCTGTAGCGGTGCGGGCTGTACTACCCGCCCGGTGTCTGAGAGATGTGCCAGCGGGGATTGCAATACCCAGACACACGAGGAAAAACTTTCGACCACGTTGGCATCACCGGTAGTATCACCCAACAACACGAAGCAAGAGTATAGAATGTACTGTGAGCAGGAACGAACGAAAAAATAGCAAACACTCCGACCAACTCCGAGATGCTAAAAGAACTTGCCTGAAAGCTTTTCGCTAATTCCACAAATTCTTCACCGAAGCGAAGTACCTTTTTCGATCCCTCTTCGTTAGGCCACATTTCCGCACGTTATCGTCATCTTCATCACCTGTGAGCATGGGAGTGCAATTTGGACAACGTTTTTTTTTTCCCGCGCCGGGCCTTCTTGCTGACCCTTTGCCCTGCCGCAAGGAAGTACACACACGAGACCGATATGATCGCGAGGTTCAATATGCCACTTTGAACGTTCGGGTGGGAGCAAAACATCATATGCCCAGGAAAAGATACCCAATTGCTCGACCATATGCAGCCGGAAATCTAATCACCCACATTATTGAACCCACCCTATCCAGTTCCATATCAGGCGTTTTTCTGTGCTCTTTTTGGCCTGATGTTTCTGTTGCTTTTGGGGGGTTTCGACACACCACAGCACACAGGCTCGGAACAAGAGTCCACAGTAATGGAGGCTCTAGCGGAGCGAAATTGCAATCAAAAGCCTTGATTTAGGTACCAACGTACTTCTCATTGGAACGCTCCCGAAACAGTATGTACAGCAAACAGCAACATCAAACGAAATATGCTTATCGAACTCTTTCTCCCGAGCTGATTCCAGACCACCCAGTCTGCCTATAGTATTTGAGATTCGTATAGGATTTCTCCTAAGCGTTGCACTGCTCGAAGCACTGCATTAAAGGCGCTAAAGAAACAGCGTCCAATAATCACATCCACTATGAGGCCCGCACCGACGATGCCCACCGAAAAGGCAAACAAAAGCACCCTTTCGGACGCACCTTCTTCTACAGCCGGTGCGCCCTTCAGTAACTTCACGGTTAATAGCACTTGCAGCGCATAAAAATAAGTCATCTCACCACACTCAAGATAGCGAGTTGCAAGTTGCAGCCTGCAGCGCCACGAACAGACAATGGAAAGGCCACCGTCGCGAGTATGCATGCAATGGAATGCAGGCACCCAGAAGAACTGGTTCCCGGGGAGGCGCGTGTGTGTGTGTGTGTAAAGAATGAAACATTAACCCGGGTCATGGTTCCTCAATGCATCGTGCTTTTTAACTCTTTCGTTCCAGCTGGGCGTAGAGCACTTTCGCAGGGCGCACTTTGTTCTTAAATCTTTTCACCTGCAGACCCTCGAGACTGTTCAGGTGGAAAATTGCTAACTGTTAGCGGAGGAGGATTCTGCGCTGGCTAGTCGAGTGTAAAGAGCGTCTGTACCATCGTTTTGTGTCTGTGTGCTTTTATTTTTGTTTTGTTTCGATCGATCTTAGCTAAAGTTATGCTCAGTGGAAACGTTCTGGTGGCATCCGTTGCATAATCAACGCCTGGTTCAGTTGCATTCGCTGCAGTTACTTATGGCGTGCAGCAATGATTCTGCGTTGTTTTGTCCCTTTGTATCGCTGCAATATCAGCTACTGTGCAACTTCATATAACAACAACTACACTGCAGTTAGAAGTGCACCATTCACACAGTCTCGCTGTACAGCAATTACAAACACCGAACGATTGTTGCCATACTGATTCACAGATCAGCAATTCACCACTTTTGCCCGTTTGCAAGCGATAACGGACCGGGGACGTCGATCTCGCCTGCTCACTGTAATCAAATTCCAATTACAGCTTGTTTAAATCGCTGCTCCAACAAACACGAAGGTGAAGGTGGATGGATTTCTTTTTCATTCGATCAACTCTTTGCTGTCATCGTTTCGTTTGCGCACAGCGAGGATGCGATTCAGGACGAGCGACTGCAAAGATCGATTGGTTGGAAAAAATCGCTTCGTCCAAGAACGTTCCCAATGATTTTCTTCTATCGAGCACACTCTGCACACAGTGCTTTGCATACACACTTCGCAATAAAGGGCTGGATCGACGACCTTCCAACATCAGCAACACTGGACGAGGTGGAATAAAAGCAAGCGGATAAACCAAGACGGGAAGAAAGATGTTACCGGAATGATTTATTCGGTTACCGTTTAATATCCTTCCATTCGCTGCCCGGTGTGGCCGCGAGGCGCAAAAGAACTTCACTCCTTTATCCCGGGTTCCGCCGCGAGTTACGATTTCTGTAATTGGTTTCCTGATGTTTTGCAATGGTTTTCCAATGACGAAGATAAACTCCCCGAGAACGCCCTTGAATCTTGAAGCAAAGCAAACAGGGCGACAGGGAACGGTAGAGAAAAGGAAATATCCCGCCCAACAGTGAAGGTGAGCAGAATGCAAACGAGCCAAGATCGATGGCTTCAAGTCAAGACCCGGGCGCGGATGCACAGAATAGCATAGTCACCGCACGAAGGGTGCGGGACTCACACTCAATTCTCGTCTTATTTTGCACTCCCGCTTCCACTCTTTTCCCCCTCATCTGCTTGCACTTACTACAAATATTCGTTTCATTCGTCTCGTGAATGATTGTCACTTTGGCATGTTTCTTTCGCCGATTCCGATGCGTTTCTCCCATGGCAACGCAAACAGCTAGTGAGGAGTGAAACTTCTTCTACGTGTACTTCGTCTTCTTCTTCGTCCCATCCACCACCTGAAGGACATATTGGCCATCTCTCAGTGCTTCTCTGTTGAGGAATACTCCTCTGTCCTCTGTGAGTGAGTGTCAAAATGATTTATCACCCGAAACGATTCCAACGGCTGGATTCGGTAACATTTTATGAAGTGCACTAGAGCAAATGTAGCAGAACACCTATGCCATTCCAGGTCTGCCGGCACGTAATGTGAGCTTTTGAGTGATCGGTAAAAATTGACTTGTCAAACACATCAGGATGGGTAATGAAAATGTTATTCGCTAAGAGGTTTACACACTAGAATTGCTATATCCATGCACTTTAACGATGCATTTGTATAGCATTTGACAACGATGGATGTTGCCTTGGAAGTGCGGGTTGAATGTTGAAAGAATGTGCAACTATTTTGAATAGCAATGCATGAACGAGAAATATCAGCCTAAAACTATGCAATTAAACACATTTTTAAATTATTATCGTTTAAAGAGATGACAACGAGAGCGATACGCGTTTTTATCCTCCAATCAGTAACGTTATTTAATAATACTGTTACTAAACACATACCACCGCAAATTCCAACACTAACCGACCGTTTATATCATTTCCTTTTCAATCCTCAAAGTGAAAGGCAAAACCAGTGCAGCGTAATGCACTCGCACACACACACACACCCTCATGCATGCATTGCAATATGGAATTGGAGAACCGCATAAAAATGCACGAGATAAATATAGAACCGGGCCAGATTGAACCGCAACCGATCAAAGCAATGTGCATTCGAAACCGGTGCATTCTACGACCTACGCCCGTCACGCCGCAAACGGTGAAAGAGCGGTAGAACAAAAAGCAACTTTTTTGTTAACTAAACCGGTTGTCTTTGCCACCACGTGGACGTTGCAAGGACAAATAAATAACTTTACCTCACCATGATTTAACTGACCGAAACTGAACGGGACGGGGTGATTCAGGGTTACCTTTTTTTATTATCATTTGTACCAAACCGGACCCCGTTTCCCCAAACGATCGCTTCCAGCATTGTGTTAAATCACCCTCCAAACGTATAACTCAATTCCCATCAGCAATCTTAACCGATTCGAGACCAGGGAAAACTATTTTTGCTCTTTTCTTTCTACTTCGCTTTACTGTTTTTGTTTGCGATTGTGCTTTTCCCTCCAAAAGCTGCTGTTTTTCACTCGACATCCGATCCGAAGCAGTGACCATCCCGACGACCCTCGACCCGCGCGGAAACACAATTTACACTCCGAAAATCGGCTCACGTACGAACATGATTCAATTCTGCAAACTCGCTCCAAACTGGCAAACGTTTCGTCTCGTTAAAGTTAGAATTAATCGACGGGATGGCTAGTTACTGTAGCACAACGAAAACAGTGATAGAGGAAATTGAAGAAATATCGGGAAACGGTTTCTTTAAACATTGTTACTCAGTTAAAATAAAAATAAATCAGGTTGTTTCACGCGATTTTCTAGCAAGATTTACTTTTATGCTCCTATGCTTATGCTTCCTCCAACTCAAAGTATCCGTAAGCCGAACGGTGTAAAAATAGCATGAGAGTTTATTTTTTTAGCAGAATTTATGCTCAACCCTCCAAAACCGCGCGCCCTCCTGTACACCTTTAGTAAACCTAGTCTTCAATCACTCCCACCCAGCTCGTTCCACAAAAAAAAAAAAACGAAAGCTTGAATTGGGCGTAATTGCATAAGCGAACCCACAAACCGGTGTCGAAGCGATCTCGGGAGCGCTCTTTACGTCGTATAAATCATCCTTTGCCATAAAAAGAAAACGTCAAATTCGCTCACCCGTCTAACCCCGCGCTCTCACCGAAAGGATCGCATGCATGACCTTAATCATGAAAATTGGATTGAATATTTATGCGGTCGCGTAAATGTAGACCATCCTCTGCCTGTTGGTACACCAGGGCGGAAGGGCGTGGATACGGAAGTGGCCAGGGTACGTGCGTCTGAAACCTGTTTGGCTTCGGGTAGGTGCCACCAGGCCACCACAGCCACACTAAACCGGTGAACCCAGACCAACCACCAGCCCAAACAACAACCCACGATGGCAGCATGGCAAACAAATGCCGCTACTTGGCGCGATTTTAAGCCGTTTGTTTACACGAAGCTCTGATTCCCAGCGTGGATCGGTCGAGAGGTGTGGCGTGCGTGCACGGGGAAGTTCATGCTTCGATAGCAACAATTGGCTTTGATGATGAATGAATTGGCTGCAGAGGGGCGGCACAGACCGGTGTGAACTTGAACGTGAAAATAAAACCGCTTACAAGAGTTACGAGAGCATTGAAAGTGTACCATGCGTGAGCAAAAATCACCAAAAAGAGGAAGCAAACACAAACACACGCAGCACAGCACACATGTTTAAATTTGCGTAATTGCTGGAGCGCAACTGCGCTTCCAGGAATCTGCAGGCCCAGTTCGCCGATGGAGGCGGACGGTACTTCTGCCCATCATCCGCTGCACTGCGCCCGTCCCTCTCGTGAAGCTTAATTGAGTGGCGCGTTAATACGCGGCGGGAGAAGACAAATGAGGTGGCGCATCGGGCGGCAAGTACTTTGAAGTTACAAACAGGGAGAGGGTTGTGGTGATGATCGTTTAAGTTGAAAGCATAAATACGATTAACACTCGCCGACCGTGTTGATTATCGATGGGGAAAGATGGGCATGCAAATTGAATTTCATCGAAAATTACAACGCAATTCAAATGGGAGCTTATGTTGTATGATTACCAATTGCATATCAGCGACATTCGCACCGATGAGTGACATGAGAGAGAAGTGCTATTAATTTTCTCCTTACATTGTACGCTTTCCAATTCATTTTATACCTACCCGTACGTTTTAGACATGTTATATTCTTAAGTGCTTTTCCGTTCTTTACAAGTCAACTTTTTCCTTTGTCTCACTCTCCTAATATGAGTAATGAATGCTTGAAACAGTGCCAACCAGAATGTTTACCAGCGATTCATCTCCCCTTTTTCCCGGGTTCGAGCGGATCCGAGCGAAAATGGTGCCTTTTTCCAATCTATTTCATTTCCGACGCCTCCAACACGCCCATCTCCCGCCAGCTCCGATTATCAACGGTCGGTTGGCAACGCTCGAGCACTCTCCACCAGCAAAGAACGCAAACAAACTGCCAGAACCGAGTGATGGTTGGACAAACCGTAATCAATCTTTCGGACAAAAACGACACCAACCAGGCAGATGTGTAGGGAGCAAGAGCAAAGGAATAAAAATGTTTCATGTTCTGCTTCTTCAGGACTAACATTATGGTCAGCTCGCCGGCCAGTGGGCAGATCGCGTTGCATTGTGCTGCCACTTTATCACTTTGTACATCGCGTCGTGTCGTCAGTATCGAAATCAACCATCAAATAGCATCTCCTCGCTCCTCACACGCTTTCCCCGGCATCGCTTCGAGTCTAAATTTTAACGAAATTCTTTCTCCTTCTTGCGCAGAAATGATATCAAACAATGACCATGAGCCACCATGATTGGGCGAGATCTTGTCAGTTCGTTCGCAAAGAAACTCATCCTTGACTGCATCATTCGCAGCAGCTCGCCGTCGTCTGCAGAACAATTCGTCTCTATTCATCATGTAGCTTTATGCTACACCAGCGCTGTAAATGCATCGCTCGTTAGCGAGGAAATGCAAGACTGCGAGAAGAGCAATTCGGTGATAATGGAAAATGGCCCAACAAACAACTACTCGGGAAATTACAGTCACTACCCTCAGCGAGCACAATATTCATAAACATTTTTCATTCCATTACTTTCTCATTCCGTAAGCGAAAGCATCAATTTTTCATCAACCATCGATCGAGTTCTCACTCGTACATTTTGATTCATTAAAAATGCGAGTTCTATTTTCAAACAACTAATTCTGCCCTCGCTGGTAGTGGAGTGGTAGTCGCCCTTTCGGCTGAAGGTTTCACCCCGAGGGAATACCTCCGGTCAGCATGACTGGCACCGATCCCGCCGAGCATTGTGGTCGAACGTTGGAATAAAAGTTTCTGTGGGGAAATTGTGGGCAAAGCGCCGTACTGCTGTCAGCTTGAGAAGCAGCCACTAAGAAGGGCAGCCGGTCAATTTCCAGTACTAAACCCATTAGTGTAAGTGCTTTGTAAACTTGTCAATGGGATTGATGGAGAATGCTGACTTCTCGCTTCTTGTTTTCTGACTTTTAGTGGGTACAATCTTTAATAGACAGTCTTTAAATCTTTAACAGAAGAAGAATTACATGTCTCGCCAACACTTCAAATGAACGTTTTACAGTGCAGGAACTTCCAACTTTCTACGTTTTTAACAGTCGAAGGCAGTGGACAAAAAACTATGATAACTAACGAGCGCCGTCCCTGAAAATATCTCAAACTAAACTTGAAACATCGAACGATCTTGTTAGCCGCATCACCTTTCCTTCACAAACATCTCCGCGTTTAGACAGCGATCGATCATGCCAAAGGAAGCGTGTCCAAGGTGGGATTTTGCACAACGGAACAACACAAAAAAAAATGCAATCCACTCGTTGCAAACATACCGTTTCATTTCACCAAATACTTGTGTGCATAGTGTGTGCATCACATTTCCCGTCCAACCTCTGCGCGCTCGTCTGCAACATGTTTGCTAACGAATTTTTTATGTTCCTTTAATTACAGATTGCACGGCGGCATCGAACCGATCAGGACCGGTGCCGGAGCGGCGATAGCCGGATCGGCCACACCGCCCATTCCATCATTCCAACAGTCGGTGCAGTTTCACGGTGCATCGAAACGAAAGTGAAAATCGTCCGCCGATCGTCCAGCGGAAGCGAAATAGATCGCAAACGGTGCGAGAACTGGTGCGCGAAACATACACGTCTCGTTCGTGAATCGTTCGGAAGTTGGGCGTTGTCTGCAACGTGCTGGTGTGGGCTCGCGCGCGCTAATCCGGTCCCGAACCTGCAGCAGGACGGAGCCTCACCGCAGCGAGTGCGACGTGCAGTGACGACGGACCACGCCAAAGGACACACTGTCGTGTCGAAGCGAAAGGTCAGGAGTGAGTGTGGCCGCTTCCCAAATGCCCACGTGTTGTCAGTGACCGAGAAAGAGTGTGAGAGAGAGGGAAAGCGAGGTGAAGGTGTGAAGTGCGCAACCTGTGAAAGAAGGACCGCACGAGTTCGTATGCCGCGGTAAAGGCAGATCGCGCCCTTTATTACCATTTTTGTGTTTAGTGTTGCTTTGTTTTCGTCGCTTCCAGTCACCCGTAGTCATGTTACGACGCGGTGCTAGTGGGTGGTGGGTGACGGTGGGTGCGCTACTGATGGTGCTTACTGCCCGGACTACCGTGGTGGCCCAGTGCCCCTGGCAGCGGGAGGTACCCGATCTGCAAAATTCGTGCTTATGTGCCTACAACCTCGGACAGGAGCTGTCCGTGCAATGTGATCAAGTGAGTAGTTGCTGCAATGCTGCCCCGTTACAACCATAGCAGCACATAACACACTGTTCCTTTTCTTATCCACTCCTTCGTAGGTTGATTTTCCTGTGTTAGTTGAAGCCTTAGACAAGTACGCTCGGGCGACACCATTGGATCTGCTGTACGTGAACAACTCTACGATCGAGCAGCTTGAAGGTGGTCTGTTCGTTAATCTGAAGCTGCACAATGTTCAGCTGAGCAGCTGCAAAATGCGACGTATCGACGATAAAGCCTTCCAGGGACAGGAGGCGGTGCTGAAGAACCTCAACCTGCAAGACAACCTGCTGGAAGAGGTGCCGATTCGAGCGCTCAAGCCACTGACCATCCTGAACCTGCTGGATCTCTCGAAGAATCGTCTTCACAGTGTGCCGAACGACGCCTTCGCTGGACTGCGCAAACTATCCACACTGAAGCTCTCGGATAACAACGTCACACTCGCGCCCTTTGCCTTCCGAGGACTAGAGGCGGGCCTCAAGAATCTAAACCTGAAGGGTACCAAACAAAAGCGTGTTCCTGAAGCAGTTCGTGGACTGCGAACGCTCGCCTTCCTGGATCTTTCGCAGAACGGCATCCGCGAACTGCCGGGCGGTGCTGGGGTAAAATCATTCGACGGTCTCGATGCACTTACTGCGCTCAACCTCGAACGGAACCTTATCCAGAGTCTGGGCGAGACGGCATTTTCTGGCGTCCGTAAGACGCTCAGCTCGCTGAGCTTGCTGAACAACTTGCTGGCCGAGTTCCCGGTCGGTGCCATCCACTCGTTGCGTGAGCTACGTGTACTTGATATCGGTTTCAATCTGCTCACTGCCCTGCCCGAAACAGCTTTCCGCGGTAATCCAGCCGTGACGCTGCTGGCGCTTGATGGCAATCCCCTGCCGACTGTGCCGGAGAAAGCGCTAGCTCATCTCAACCGTACACTACGAGGTCTGTCCCTCGGCGGACGCTTCCTGCACTGTGACTGCAAGCTGCGCTGGGTGGCTGAGTGGATCCGAAATGGTGATCTACAGGTATGGTTCCCTCTTAAGCTCTCCCCAATGCTTCTCTGCAATATTTTGCCTTCTTTCAGGTAACATCACGCGAACGCAATCCCCAGTTCTGTGGTTCTCCCAATCGCTTCCGAGAGCGTGGTTTCTACTCGATCCAACCGGAGGAGCTCACCTGTCCCGAGTCGGAGGTGGCTCTCGAAGGTCCAGTTGGTTTGGTTGATTCTCTGCAACCGAAAACGACAACAGCGCGTACTACCACCGCCTCTTCTACCGTGACCACTCTCTTAACGCAACCGACCACAGTTGGCGGCACGACCAACGCTACGATTGCCGCCACGTCGCCTCCAACGACTACGCAGCAAGGATCGTCCACGAACGCGGTCGAAATTCAGTCTTCCAACAGCACAACGGCACAGACCAGTACCACGCTTACTACAACGACACCAGCGACAACGAAACAGTCCACCACGGCCTCAACGGCTGCTGCTGCAACGACAACGACGACGTCCAAGACACCGGCAACGAAGAACTGGCGCACAAATGGTGCCAGCAACAATTCGCCTCCGCACAAACAGCGGCCACCCCTCGTGCTCGGTTTCCCGCCTCAGCGCGGTACCCAGATTGACGACTCTAAGGAGGTGCAGGTTAAGAACGCTTTCAGGTAAGTTCCACAACACGGGACATAGAGACATTAGCGCGATCCTTTCACACATCCCCCCTTCAATCTCTATACTCAGTTCGCGCCAGGACAACTCGGTCATCATCCAGTGGGACTCGGACACTGCTAACATTCTCGGCTTCCGTGTAGTCTATCGTCTGTTTGGCGATAAGAGCTTCAAGCAGGGGCCACCGCTCGAGGCGAGCGAACGCGAGTTCAAGATCAAGAACGTACCGTCGGCCGAATGCATAATCGTGTGCGTCGTGTCGCTCGAGGAGATCAACGTAACGCCCGACACCGTGCCTTACACTCAGTGCCGGGAGGTGCGCACCGTCGCCTCGCCAGCGTCCAACATGGACAAAATCACGATCGCTGCCAGTGCTGCCATCTGTGGCACGATCATCGTCGCGGTAATCGTCTTTATCGCCGCCAGCAGGTAGGAAATGCGTGCGAATCGGAAGGATCTCTCGGTAACCTCAGCTTCAGCTGGAGTTGCTGATGAGTTCTACTCATATATGCTATACTTTATCCTTAACTCTATCCTCCAAATGCTCCGATCTTCTCCTTAATGCTTGACCACGAGCACGTACTGCACTTCCGCTTTACCTTTTTGCATCTGCACCATCGGTTTTCTTTATTTTTGTGTATTTTCTCTCTCTCTCTCTCTCTCGCTCTTGCACAATCGGTTCAACTCACCCATCTACCTCCCCCCGCACAAATGCACACCAACCCCCGCCCCATCCCACACTACACACTGTGCTCTCGTGCCGTTCGACCGTTTGTCTACAACGCCAGGATTCTTTTCAGAAGACGCTCGAAGAAGCTGCAGTCGCTGTCGCAGCAGAAGAGCGCACTGCCAATCGCCGGCCTGCCCGTCAACTGTTGCGGTCCGACACCGAGCCCGAACGGACCGCTTGGTTCCCTCGCAACGCTGTCCGCGTTCAACTCGCACAAGGTAAAGAAAAGCATATTTGGCAACCGTAACAAACTAACGATCACCAAGCTGTGAGGAGATGCGGTAAGAGGCTCTCCTGCATCCACAGTGGAACGATTTTAGTAGCAGTAGCAGTAGTGTAGACGAAGTAGCTATAGATAGTGAACTGCTTTAGTACTAATTCGTCGATTAATACTAGTAATAACGAGCTATTAAACACTGTTGTGTGACGACAAGCACATGACGATCTAACGCTAAGTAAACGATAATGTACTCGCCATAATACTCGATGAAGAAGTCCCTGCTCAGGGGAACGTTGATCCCACCGAACTGCAGTACTCTCCGTACACTCGTCGAAGGATTCCTGCTCCACCAAAGATCAGTCGCTTGAGCTGCCCAAGGTGCGTCGAGCGAGAGCATAAATGTTCAAACGCCGGATCTAGACTAATTGCTTGCGGTTGCATTTTGAGAGATAGACCGCTTTATAGATGGAAAGAGAAAAACAAACCAAGACAGGATCGATTTAATGCTGGAAAATAAAATAACAAACACACCAAAACACGTGCGAAATGCTTTTAAAATCTATATAAACTGTCGTGATCGAGCAAACGTGATCTATCGTAAACGTAAACTACAACAGCTTCTTCAATCCTCAACATGATTCTCTATGCAAGACCTGTCCGCGACATCTGTTGTGCAGAGTTTTGCAGAGGTGCAGCAGCAGTGGGATTTCATGAATGTATTTCCATCGTTTTAACTCTTCCCCATTTTCCTCATCGAGTACGGCCGGTGGAAGCATGAAAGCGTAACCCACGAGCATGGCCGGCACAACCCTTTTCCCCTTTTCGCAGCCTCTAACCAAACGGCAAATTAATTTTACACTGCATTGCCCTATTTTTTCGCCCAACAAAAACGTTAAATTTTGAAATCGCTCGTTTAGCATGCCAAATGAATGACGAATCTGTGGTACAGGGCGAACGGCGAAAAAAATATTCAAACAGTGCAGAGTTTTCCACACGGACAAACTTTTCACCACTAGCACGAAACTGTTTGCTCACAGAGTGCCCTGTGTGCCCGCACCGGAAGTGAATGCTTCCCGACTGTCCAAAAATGTGGTCACCGACAAACAAGGCTGCCCGATGTGCTGCCAGATAGTTCCGACGGTCCCCCTTTTTCCTGTTGGTTTCATTTTAATTTCTCCACTCCGAACGTTTTTCCTGTCCGACATCGCTTAAAGTTGCTGGACGATGCTGGAATGAAATTAGTGTTCGGTTCTGCTCCTCGGGTCAAGGAAAAAAGTCAAACTTTAGTAACAAGCGAGCGGGTGTGCATTTCACAGCAAATGAATATAAACTGCACGCTGCCTCTTTCTGCACGGGCTGTAACTTTAAAACGATAATAAATGTGATTAAAACTGACACGGACACACCGTTGCGGCTGGAAGGGTTGGAAGCAGATTCGTCTGCCACGGGAAGAAACACACGACCGAGGACACAACTTTCACCCAACTTCGACTTTGGATCGAAGTTGGGTATTAGCTGGGTTTACGAACCAGGATCCATTTCCACCGTTCGCAAACGTCTCATGCTCATCCTAGTGAGTCCCGTTCGTTCCGTTCCCCGGACCCGAACAGTGACTAGAATCACGTTTATGAGCAAACTTTTCTCACTTGCCAACCTCTCTAGCGCCGAAACGCAAAAGTGCAATTGTGCATTCCGACCGAGCATGGGCGGTAATGAAATTTTAAAATTCTTTCCTTCCTTCTACAACCCGCTCGACCCACCGGCAAAGGGCACTATAATGCCATTTGTGCAACAACATCAATCACACTTCTCACATTACGACTCCATTATTTGAGTTTAAGGAAACTTTCCGCCGCTCGTAAACGGCGCTAAACAAACGCCGATCGGAATGTTCGGATGACAATTAAAGGATTACCAGCAAATGAATGTGTATGTGTGAGTGAGAGTGTTTGTTTGAGTTGGTGGTGCATATGCAGTTAGGAAAAACAGAAATGCGAAAGAGCAACTTTGTTCTCTAATGAGTGTGTTGCGTTGTCATAAAAGAGGCATTCGAAACTGGGCTTTTTTGGTTTTAATTATTAGAATGTGCAATCCAAACTTGCTGCTAGTTTTGCTTTCATTGCATTACTAGCTCTTCCTACCAGAATGAAATCAATTTAAATGTTTATTACGCAGATTTCAATTTAAACCATCACTAGCCACACATGATTGGCTGTTAATTTTGAATAAGCCCCATTAACATTCAAATAAACGATCGCAACATAATTTCATCTGCAATAAATGCACCTGGGCCGATAAACGGTTTTGCCATCCGTTTGGAGAAATCAACGTTCGTTCAATGGTTGAGCGATTTTATCGCCAAATGGCAGGGCAACATATATTTTTCGCAATCTGCCTTTCGGGGTTGGATCGCAAGCGCATATTCACACTAGCACGATCGTGTGTTCCACTTTCCCACACATGGACGACGCGGGTGCCCACGTGTACAAGCGATGGAAAAATCGGCTCACGGGCTCACGATAAACGAAAGCGATTTTTCTTTCCTTACCCTTTTTTTTCGCTTCCACTTTTCCGCTGCAAACGGCTCCGACCGGTGCTGATAGCGATAGCCGAAGGAAAGCAAGCGAAAAGGGATACATTTTTTACACTCTAATTGTTATTCTAATTCAATGGTACAATCGCTATCACCGAAATGCTCGCTCGAGAGGATTGCATCGGAACGAGCTGCAATTTTCCATTAATTTCAATGCTAAGTTTAATTTTTTTCCGTCCGCACTGGTCGGAACCTTGCACCGAACCTTGCATGTAAATCCCTCCTCTATGTAGCATGTGCCTGCAACGAAGTAGCAAAGAGCCGGTGGAATGGAAAGAAACCTTCTCATGCTGGCGGCTCTTGTTAGCTTATCATGTTTATCGCACTTAATAATCCGGAAAAACTGGGCCACACGACACCTTCGCTCGCTCACTCGCTCGCTCTAGGTGGCCCCCTTTTTCCCGCAGTAACGCCCCCACGGATGCTCATTTTCTTTTCTTGTCTTTATTTCACTCCGCTCTGTGTGGTTTGTTTTTCCGTCCATTATTCTGAACGCGTGCAGTTCGAGCAGTAGAAATTGGTAGGGAGTGAGAGGAAAAGCGTAGCCCGTCCGGCAGAAGATGCAGCCGGGATGCAACCTGCGAACGTGTGACGAGGAAGAGATGAATGTGTTTGCCACGACCACGGCTAACGGTTGGACAATAAACGCTGATTGCAATTGGCAGCTCGTTCGGAACAAAATGACTAGATGGTTATGGTTGGTGGTGGTGGTGGTGGTAGTGTGATGGGTAATAGCTATAATGATTTTCCCAGCACTGCTGGGTGGAAAAAAAGGTGGATTGTAATGACACGACGATCTTTATGGACACTGCGGCGAAGGTGATGGTTACGATGATGATGATGATGATGATGATGATGATGATAACAATGTTCATGGTGGTGGAGTAAAGCGAAAAGAATGTAAAACGCTGGCGATCCTGACACTTCCCTCTCTCATGCTGATAATATTCGTGTCCGTCTCTCTGTGCTGCTCTCTTCCCGTTTGGATGTACATTATGGCGTGCAGCAGGACTGGGACCAGGTTTCGGCGTACAGTGGTCGCTCGATACCGCGGCCACGCATCTACCCGATGGAGAACCAGGCCATCCCGGACGATCTTCGCAGCCACGTGTCGCACTTCTCCGCCGTCGGAGGTGGCGGCGGTGGTCCGAAGGTGGGCAAGGCGCGCTCGATCGCTGACGGACAGTCGCATCACAGCTTCTCGAACCACTCGCAGCGTGGCTATCTTGGGTCCGCATTTCCCAGCAATTTGGTGAACTCACGACCAGGTAAGGGATCGAAAAAAAGCTTCTCCAAGAAAAAGCTCATCGAGATGTAAACGTATTCGGGGTGGACTTTGTCTTTACAGAACTCAGACAGTCGCGACAGTCACTGGCAGCCGCCTCGGAGCGCATGTCCCGAGCGTCTTACGCGGGTTCAATCGTCCACGGACCAGCCCACAGTATCGCATCCAGTACGAGACGTACCCGGCCAAGGTCCCGATCGCGGGATCAGCTGAGTGGAGCACATATCCACACCCACCAGCATCGTCCCGGTAGTCGGTAAGTGATGTCGGCAAGAATAACTAAGACAATATCCTACCATGGCCTCCATGTCCTGTTGCCCAGATGGTGTGACCAATTGTGATGCCACTGTGATCTTATCACTTCAAAGAAAACTCCAGTCAATTGATGACTTCCCTTCCAACTTCTTACCGACTAATGGACATCTTCCTTCCAATTGCTCTTCTCCAGCTACTCAACGGCCGGCTCCACGCACACCCTCAACAACTACTGCGACACGTCCGACAACTGGACCGATCATGATATGGACATCTACATGGCGCGCAACCCCACGGCCCGTAACGGCGGTATGGTGCCCTTATGAGACCGGCTGCTCGTTTCCTGATACGGTGATCCGGCACACGATTACGGCGAACTTTTCTGACAGCGACTACCCGCCGACGGTCCGGGTGTGCCCACCCTGGACGACCGTCGGCCGACGACCCTAATCGTGCCGGGCAATCCGTCTGCTACGGAGACACCGCCCGAGTACAGCGAAATCAACGACCACGAAACGATCCCACTCGCCACGATCCGGTGCGACTACGGCGTGCCGGTGTATCATCGAACGACGCAGCAGAAGATGCGCGACGATCGACCAACAACACCGCCGCTCGCTAGTCTACTCGTTTCGCCCAGTGGCCCCGGGTACGTCGAGTTGGAGAACTACTGCAATCGGCTGAAAGAGAACCTGCACTACTGAGCTAGCGGTAGGGAGAGGAGAAGACGTCCGAGACGTACAGTTTTCGTTCTTTATTCACCGCCAAGGGTGGACTTACTGGACTAAAGGGTAATATCGGAGGTTAGTAGCAACGTTAGGCAATAATACACTTGTAAAACAAGCCAGTCTCTTTGGCGCGAGACGGTTAATATTTGAAAATCACTATTCGTAGACATTTCAATGACCAGTTAAGAGTATAAGTACGTATAGCGATGAGACAGTTGTAGTTTGTTAGTGTTAGATAAAAGCGTACCATGTAAGGAAGCGTAAAAGTGAGGGCCTTTCTTGAGCGTAGCCTAATCCGACTAAACGACTGATGTCTGAGAAGCGCAGAATCAAACGGTACGGTCCGTAGGGGACACTTGAGATGTGCGTAGTTAAGATTTCAAACCATGCAAAAGACATGCACTCAAACACAAACACTCTCGCACACATATCATCGTATGCTTCGGAAGAAGCAAAACTGAACGAAAAACGCAAACAAAACCGTCGGAATGTGGGTCAGATCCTGCAAACAGGCAGGACTGGGAGCAGCATTGTTAATAGAAAGCATACAGCGATTACGATTCATCCAAAAAAAAAAACAAGAGGAACACGAAAGGAAAGAATATTTAGAATGATGCAATACAATTTGTTTCGTACGTACATACAACATTCGGAGCAAAGCGGGCTTTCAATATGTACTCACACCTCTCCCATCATACCACACCCCTTGAAGAATCCCTCACTCACCCACCCGCACACCGGAAAGCGAAGGTGAGATGTAACCGTATCCTGTAAATAATCATCTCAGCCATCCTTTCCGGGAAATCATTCCTCCCTCTCTCTCTCTTCTAACGCACTGTTTTCGCCATCTATCTGCCACTATATGGCGTTCGTGTGTTTGGTTCTGGTTTACTTGTGTTTCCCCATTTTTGGTTCTAGTTTTTTCCTACAAACAAGGTTTAACAAAACAATGTTTCGCTTTGACCTAGTTTATCTGACATTTTTTGGGAGTCTGTCTCATTTCTCTTTGGTCAATTATTGGTTTTGAATGTTTTGTCTTCCATTTCCTTCCATCAGACGACTGTATTCTATCACCACATACTGTCAAGAAAAAGGACCAAACTCGTTTACATAACCGTTGGCCGTGTAGTTTAGAGCAGCACAATCGTTTATTTATCCTCCTTCAAATTGAAATAACCCAACGTATGGCACTGGATGTGTTCGAAACATATTTCCGTGTTTTGAAAGGTAAGAATAATTTCTTCGTAAAGTTCAATTCTACGCGTCCTATTTCACCATCGTTGGGGTATTTTAATTACTGCTCAGTTTAGTTAGTTTATCTCGCTCTTCGTGCAAACGATTCCACTGTCCCGTGATATCCTTTTCCCTTTCAATATGCATCCATTTGCAAAACATAGCAAATCAGATAGACGATGGATGCAGTTGTTAAGTTTGTCTGTAAAACATAACTCGTTCATAGAATTACAGCTAAAGTGTTAGATGAGTTAACATCATCATCGTCGTAGTCATCGTCGTGGTGTGCTAAACTATGTTTAACATTTGATAGTTAACAATCGAAAGTTAAAGAAGCTCTTATAGACTTCTGCCTAGAGTTCAAGGATAATTGTATCGTACAGAACGTTCTGTTGTTTGTTTGCTTGTGTTTGTCCCAAAACAAAAAAGCGCAATAAGTGTTACATAGACAAGATTGATTCGCAAACAATTGTCGATTAAAATAAGCATAGCAAAAAGATACACTGATATAACAATGTAACCAGTAACATCAAATCAAAGGTCTAAAACATGGATGAAAAGGTTGGGATTGGCATAAGGGCAGGATGGGAATGGTGTTAAAAAACCTAGCGATAAGTACTAACGGAATGTAAATAGAATTAGACGCTCAGTTTGTAAGAAGAGGCGAATTAAAAGGAGAAAAATAGTTTACCGGTGTTTGATACAATTAGGTGTGTTTTGTTGTCGTCTAGATGAGGGCGGGCGGGGCATACTGTCTCCGGTTTGTGTGTAGTCTTTTGTCCCAAAAGTATAAGGAAAGCAATTCGGTTTCACAAAATGCTAAAAAAAGTGCAACTAAAATTCATCATTAGCAATTTAAAAAACAAAATTAAAATTCGTACACCAAATATGATAAAAAAAACAAGAAAATAACACACATTAGAAAAATCACTTTAAAAAAAGTAAAGTGACGTAGCTTATTTTTAACACAACGCTATTAAAAAGCGAAAGGAAGTGCATTAGAACCGAGGAACGCACGCATGCCGTAGCAATGGTATCTATTTTTGTACGTAAACCCAACAGAAAACCACTGGAAAAATACTCAGCATCAGCATAGTTAAGTACGTGCGGCGCACACCAGCAGCATCCCGGCACAGCCGTCTGCGGTTCGGGATCGCTGCCAGCGCAAGCATATCGTAGCCTTATTTCACTCAATTCACGCACTGCATAGTTAGTCGTAGTACGATAGCATACATAACACATTGTGGAGAGGGTATATACATAAGCCTTGACGTAGAGGACGGCAGGTCAATTGATTGCTTTGCGATTGATGAGTGTTAACACAGTTCGGTAGCTGTACAGACCAATGCCGGTGGTCAAATAACTGCTAGCGTGTAGTTTAATGGCGCATATACATAGAATATAGGAAAACAAAACCACGTTACTATCGGTTTAAGTCGATATCTTTTTTCTCCCATTTCTCCGTTGGAAACTGATGTCAGGTTTTCCGTTGTCGGTACGCTTTCCCATACACATACCCCCACCCCAATTCATCCCACCCCATTCTCACCCGATACGAAAACTTGACATTACCTGAAGACGGGAAAATTGAACACAGTTGAAAGTTAACATTACGAGCGCGGAAAAACGAAACGAAACGATGTTGTAAAGTTCTGATTAGAAGCATCATCCATCGCTAGGGTAAGGTAAGGTCGAAATGGCATCATTAATTATAGCCACACCAAGACACACACACACTCTGTCTCTCTCGCTAACTCTGTCCCCTTAATCTCCGTTTGGTGTATCAATCGAACGATTTAATTGTTAAAACAAATCCCTATCCCTCCGGCCGATCGATCGTCGTCGACCGGAGCGATAAAACCAAGTGCAATGAGGGCAAAGGGCGAATGAGGCGAGAACGAGACGAGTTCATTCGAATAATATTTATACAATATACACTTAGAAGCATACACGCATATATTGAAACAAACCAACCCCACTTCCCGGCAACATGATAACAATGCTAAAACGAAACGAAAGCCGCCCTGCATGTCAAGGGACGCATTAAAATACAAGCTGTATATAACAATAATCAAATCAATAAAGATCAATTTAAATGATAACTCCCTCTCACAACGGCTACACACGCACACGCCGACACACTCCCCTAAAGCTGTGGACTAAATAAAAATATGTAATTTGAAACCCCCCAACGGGTACTTCCCTTCAGTCGTTTGTCCGCCTTACTTACCCCGGTATTTGAATGCAGCGCTCGACACGGTACCGCATTTCCTGTGCAAATTCGGCCCACAGCTGGGCGACCGCTCGCTTCCCACCGAAGCACGCATTGCACAGGGCTAGCAGGGTCGCGAGTCGATGCACCAGCGAGTCAGGATTGGCCGATTTAATGCGCATCGGATCAAACTCGGCCGGTCCGGTGACGGATGGAGCGTACGGCCAGCGTGCATCTCGCTGTGCGTCCGGAAACAGGTAGTACAGCATGTCCTTCAGCTGTTCGTCATTGAGAGGGCCCTCGAGTTTGGTGGGAGCGGTCTTCGACGCACCTATCCTGGTTGGAAGTACGGAGGAAAGGCTTGGAATCTTCGACTCAGTGAGCAGATCCAGTGGGTTTTCTCCCTCGATCGGAGGAACGTTTGCCCCGAAAGCAAGTTCGCTGAAGTATTCGGTCAGAGCACGACGCGAGTCCGATATTTGCAGATACTCCTGCAGACAATCGGCCAGATAGCACACGGGTGTGTCTTCGAACTGTGCACGAAGGCTCCAGAGAGGTGCAGTCAGGGGATCGAAGTCGGAGTAGGTCTGTGAGTCGACCACCACATTGTCTGCCACCTGCGGCCAGGTGCAATGAACGATCAGCTCGCCAACTGGATCGATCGATACGCCGAACGGTAGAGAGACGGTGTCGCTGGTCCAGTTCTCGGTGAATGGGAGGCTCTTATCGCTAGTGAAGCTTCCGGAAAGGAAACGTGCTAGTTGATAGGTGAAACGTACCGACACTGCGACTGGATCAACGTAGGCCACACCGATCTTGCCTTTGAACACCTCTAGCAGCCCGGACAGATACTTGCACGTCGGTGGCGTCAGATGCAAATGCACTATGTCGAACGACATCCGAACGGGGCCCGATTCGCACACGCCTAGATATACGTGCTGCACTTTGTCCATGGCCTGGACAAACACTGGCACATCACAGCTGCTTTCCGACACGGCAATATGTACCGAGCTCATTAGAATGCGTATCTGACTTTCGTTTGAGATCGATTTCTTCACGGGAGAAACGATCACAAACTCGCGCAAACCGTACCACTGCGCCAGAGGATGCAGCTTCTGATCGTCCTCACTCACCGACCGCTGACCGCTGTACGCGACACAGTAGTCGTTCTCGATCGACATCAAGTCCTCAAACGTTTGACATCCGGACACGGGTTCCGATGGTTCCGCCTCTTCCGTTGGTTCGGCTTCAAGCAACGCACGGTAATGCGTCACCTGCAGTTCTACGTCCGCAAACTTGATCGTTTCACGTGCTACATTCCACCGACAGCTTGCCAGCTCATGATGGGCAAGTTTCCGGAAGCTGTTTTGGCCGAACGATAGCTTCCATTCGTGGAATATTTCCTCTAGCCGTGCATTGAACAGCTCCCAGTCTGATGCCGTTGTAAAGTCCTGCTGAAAGAACTCCGTGTCGTCGACCTCTTCGTTTAGCATTTTTTTCCTTTTTTTTTTGTATTGAGAAGAAAGTTAGACGAACTTTTGCGATAAATGGAACGCACTACGGAAGGAAAACACGGAATCACGCAATATCACTTTCACTAGTCGCAACTTACGCAGAACGCACAACACAAAGGGCGAATCGACTGCCACAAAAACGTAAACAAACGGCTGTCAAACTGCGTCGTACATTGGCCGTAGTGGTGTGCGTGTTATCTTGGCTGCGCAATTTTTAAAGCGACAATCAGCTGTTTCGTTGCACTTTTTTATTTTGAATTAAGAAAGTCGAACATTTTGTAATATTCTTCTGTTCAGCTTTATTTCTAAAACTTTCTCGCTCTCACACCTTCTTACCATTTATCTTTGCCAACTTATTTCTGGCCAACTTGTCGAAAAATAACAGTCCAGCTGCTCGCTCAACCGTTTCCGGTGGTACTTGGAACATGGTCAGTGGGGTTTCATTGTCTATCTTTTGGTTTGGAAGTACAAACGATTCCATTTCCAGTTTGCCATCCGACGTCTCCATGACAATTATTTTGTAGAAATGCGTCGGTACGGCCACGTTGTTCGATCCAATCACCTGATACTTAACGTACAGTTTACCGTCATCCTCCCGGCGTGGCAGATAAAGTGGACCTGTGCAGCAATATACGTTGGGATACTGCTTCGTTAGTTTCCGCACGTACCGTTCTAGATCGTTCCATTTGTCGCGGTTGAAGCCGACGCCAACCTGAAAGGCGGACAGAACACGCGGTTAGCATAACTGAGACAACTTCGAATTTACCACTTCGACTAACCTGAGGTGCCATATTTGTTAGGAAAAATGTCTGGTCACAGTGCTTCTGCTCCTGTCGATGGTTTCCTGCCGCTGCCAGATGTCCCCGATCGAAACCGGACCCTTTGTAGTCGGAGTTCAGTGAGCGGAAGAACGGATGGATGCTTTCGTCCGGCTTAAAGTCACACTTTGCCCGATCTACTGCATCGTTGTGTTTGATCGTTTGGGGCGTCAGATGTTCAAACACCCAGTGAGCAACACGTGTTCTTCGATCGTACGAAAGCACATAATCGTCGAACGAACGTACATTGTCCAGCCCGGGGAAGCCATACTTCATAATCTGTCCCACCCGACTCACATTTACCACCGCGGACGAGGGACTGTCGGCGGGGATGGGAGTTGCCGCGGACACGGTTCCAAATATAGGCAGCCCGGGTTTGGAACAGAAGGATTCGTGTGATCGGGCGCTGTTTACATAATCACCGGCGATGGTCACCTTCTTTCGCTCGAGATACGTTCCAGTTAGATAGCCACCGAAACCAACAGACGATAACACCAACAAGCGGGACATCACGTTTTTGGAACTCATTTTCTAAAACTATACAATCTTTTGATAAAACTCCTTAAAACTAACGTTATTGCACTAGAAGGGAGCACGTGCAGTGCGTAAGGCTACGGGATTATTATCAACAAAACAAAATCACAACAAAACGCCTTCTACGAGGGGTAGGAAGGTACTGATTAGTGATGGGCGCTCGGAGTCGCAACTACATGATTCCAATTCTGTGTTCGTACACGTTTCTCCTTTGAATTCCAGCTGTGGAACTGGATCTGAAAGCTAGTTTTGAAAAGATTATCCAAATTGAAACGATTTTATATCACAAAGAAACAATCGTAACCAATTTCATCCAACGTAACCAACTGTACATTTTTCCATCACTAGCTCAGATCAAGGCATACTGTCAGACGAGTGTCAAACGATTGTTGTTGCTGCGAATAAAATTTGTCAACAAATACCCTCTACGCCGGTCTATTTTCTCGTTGTGCATTGTATGGCACTTCCTTAAAGTAGTTAATTTTCTCCTTGAATGTTACTAAAACTTTTACAAAATGTTAAGAAGTAAAGTACATCGTGTTGTGAATGTTGCTATAAATTCTCCTTGTTGCTTCGGCGTGCCAGTGCTGCATCAGTATTGTTCTCCGGGAACAGTAAGAATTTCATCACATTTCGACTTTATCAGTGGGAGATATGTTGTTTGCATTCAATGGATTCCCCTTAACTGTATATGTTTCAGCATAATCACAGAGTCCAAGGCGAGGAACAAAGACGTTGCATAAACACTAGCACAACATGTAACCAGCTCAAAGAACTCAAAACACATACAGCACTGTCGAAAGAATGCCCTACAACTCCTAGTATTAATCAATTCACATCACGTTCTCATAATTGCGGGGAGCTTAGGCTGGATCATGTCGGCCAGAAGGTTATCCTTTGCGGATGGCTGGAATTTTCGCGGATGAACAAATTTTTCACCTTGCGCGATGGCTACGGTACGGTTCAGGCTCTCTTGCCAGAAGAAGTGAGTGAACGATTCAATTTAGACGGATTGGCCTTCGAATCCATTCTGCGCGTCACTGGAACGGTTCAACCGCGTCCTGACGGTCAAGCGAACAGGACCAATCCCACCGGAGAGATTGAGGTCCACGTGACCGGCTTGGAGGTGTTGAACGAAGCCAAAAAACGGCTTCCCATTAACGTGAAAGATCATAATCGGGCGAAAGAAAACCTTCGCCTCGAGCACCGGTACATTGATCTGCGTAATCGAGAGCTTCAGCACAATCTGAGACTCCGCTCGCAGATAATCATGATGATGCGCGAATGTATGATAAACGATTACGGGTTTGTAGAGGTCGAAACACCTACCTTGTTTCGTAGAACGCCCGGGGTAAGTGTTTTACATGCAACACAAATGACAGCGGAACACTCATCTACGTTTTTGTTTTTCGCAGGGAGCACAAGAATTTGTCGTACCGTCAAGGAAAGCGGGACACTTTTACTCTCTCGTACAAAGTCCTCAACAATTTAAGCAGATGCTGATGGTTGGCGCAATAGATCGTTACTTTCAAATAGCACGCTGCTACCGGGATGAATCAACCCGACCCGATCGACAGCCCGAGTTTACGCAGCTTGATATTGAGCTGTCTTTCACCGATCGCGAAAAAGTGATTGCATTGATTGAACAGATTTTGGTGAAATCGTGGCCTTACAGTGACAATCCAATACGTGGACCATTCCCCCGTATGACGTTGGCGGAAGCGATGGAACGATTCGGAAGTGATAAGCCGGACACGAGGTTTGGGTATGAATTGCAAAATTTCAGTCAAGCTCTTGGAAATCAGCTAACAACGCCGGCCGGCGTTCGGGAACAGGACTTCCGGGTGTACGGAATCGTAATTCGTGCTGAGGAGGCTCGAAAGTTGCCTGCAAGTCTGAAGAAAGCTCTAGAAGAGATAGCGAAGCAGAGTAATTTCTGTAAGTTTACCCAAAGCAAAGTAACGCCAGAGTGGAGTTCGGGACCAATTCAAAGATTGCTGGGAAAGCAACCGGCTGAAGCGTTGAGCAACCAATTGTCCTTGCAACCAGACGATCTTCTCCTTCTTGGCTGGGGAAAGCAAGCTTATGTGGTGAGTGTTTTTGTGCGATATCGATCTTTTCGTTTCCGTTTAACAAATCCATTCAATGATCTCTTTAGCAAAACATGATGGGTAGAATACGTCTAGCAGCGTACGAAGCCCTGGAAGAGCGCAACCTCGCACCGAAACGACAGTCCCACGCGCACAACTTTATCTGGGTAGTGGATTTCCCCATGTTCAGCGAAAATGAAGAAACTGGTCAGATTGAAAGCACACATCACCCATTCACGGCACCCCATCCGGAAGATGCCGCTGTGTTGAGTGCGGAGAACTGCAAGGAAAGCATTTACAACATTCGATCGCTTGCTTACGATCTTGTGTGGAACGGCGTCGAGATCGGTGGTGGCTCAATCCGTATACACAACAGTCAGTTGCAGCGAATGGTGCTAAAGGATGTACTAAAGATAGAGCATGCGCATCTTCATCATCTGCTGGACGCGCTGGAAAGTGGTGCCCCTCCGCATGGTGGATTTGCAATTGGATTGGATCGATACGTCGCTATGCTGTGCAATGCCGCATCCATTCGTGATGTGATCGCTTTCCCGAAGAGTGCCGAAGGTAAGGATCCGCTCTCGAAAGCTCCCGTGCCAATCAGTGAAGAAGAGAAGCGAATTTATCACATTAAGGTGGTAGAATGAGGGTAAGTCAGTTACGAAGATAGTAGAAAACACTTATGAATAAGTAAAGAGTCCTTCAATTATTGTTCGTACGGAGACGGAAAGAACAAAATACTTTTTTATTATAAAAAAGACAAAAGAAAACATGAAAACATTAACCTGTACAAAAAGGGCTTTATCAAAACGATGTACAAATTGGTGCAAATGCGAATCCGCATTCTTGGCAATGCACGATGGAACGATGATGAACGAATACACTGATATGCAGAGTCTACAGGGTGAATGATGCTAATGTGATGTTTGTTTGGAATGTCTGCACTCTCCCTCGCTTCTTGGCTCTATCGGGTGCATGCTTCACACCAGCACGTCATTGTAGTTGGTGATGACAAAGTCGTGATAGTACATCATAATGGCCAACGGTTGGCCCAGAATAATCGAAGCCCACACGAGCATGTTGCCCCACCGCGGTCCATAGTTCGTTTCCATGTACTTGGCGACGAACGATAGCGGTATTTGTGCCATCATGCCGGTAAATGCCCACACCTTGAACGTTTTCAGAGGCACACTGACGAGATACTCGTGGAAGAAGGCACTGAAGAAGAACACGATCACGGATGCGGCCACCTTGGAGTAGCCGAGCTCCACCACTGGGATGTATAGATGGCGTACGCACCATCTGAGAAAGGGAGAAAGCGTTTAAAGCCTTAGTACAGCGCAAATCCCAACCCATATTGTACATACTTGTGCACAGGCATGTTCCAGGTACGCCAGAACGTGTCAATATTGTTCGCATTCCACCAGTCGCTGTAAAAGTTCCGGTCGGCAAAGTGCAGAAGCTCGCCCATCAGGTTCAGGAACGAATGGAACGTAAGATAGAAAAAGCACAACCACATCAAATGGTTCGGAATCTGTGTAGGACACAAGAATGGGTCAATATTTAAGGAGCACACACGCGCACGAATGTACTTACAGCGAGCTTCAGCAACCGTTCGGCGGTTTTTGTGAGATCCATGTTGGAAAACGGTACCAGCGAGTTCCGCACCGACGGAATCATCCACTGTTGGAACAATCCCATCACAATGTGCACACCGATCACCACCTCCAGCATGCGTTTGATGAGGAATCGCTTCCGGATGCGATTCGTTTTGGGGAAGTTAAGCTCGTAGCAGAGGGTCGGTGCGAGCAGGAAGTAGAATAGATCAACCGGATGCAGATTGTCCGGATAGTGAACCAGCGCCGGTACTTTGTCCTTGCCGTTGCAGTAACCGGTTGCACTACCGTTGGCGGTTCGTTCAGCTTCCTGGTCTCGTCCATTATCTATTGCAATGCGGGAGGACAAACAAATGTGCAGGGTCAAATACGGAAGCAACGGTTAGTCGTTAGTGCGGGGTTGGCTGCTACTTACGCAACTGAGCTATCGTTATGCTTTGTCGCCGACCGGAACGACTGTGTCGGTGTTGTTTCTTTTCCGCGCGACACCACAGATTCACCTGCACGTAGCTCCAAAGCTTCAGGAACAGTATGCAATAGATGAAACATACCGTCATAGCTCCCACTGTGGAGAGAAAGAGAGAAGTACGTTGAGCTAATTTACGTTACGGCGCCCTGCACTAATTACAGCTAGTCTCAGTCAGGTTTGACAAGTTCAAGGCCTACGCCTTCTACGGGTCGTATGTGCACAGCTCGAATGAAGTTGTTACACAAGCGCCAATTAAAATCGCCTCATTCACACGCGTTCTCATTCGTTTCGTGACCGGCTGACCCTTACCCAAGCTAAATATGTGTCCCTTCACGTGTATCACTACCATCGGGATCAGCACCAGCACGATAATGTTGACGATGTGTACGGCCATACCGGCACTTTCGGGTATGATTTCGCTTGCCAGGGCGCGCTCCATCATTAGGCATATCATCACAGGTACAAGTGAGTCTGCGGAAATCAAAAGAAAAGATCGTTAGAAGAGTTGAAATGTTTGGAAAAGGAATGTAGCAAACTCTTACAGCTTATCAGCAATAGCGACGGATAACCTTCACCTTCACCTTTGCCGGTCAGCACTGTGAACCACTGCACAGGATCAACGCGGATACCGTATCTGACGAGATCGAACACAACCGTTAAAAAGTGAACATAATCGGGTGGCATCAGGGCCAGTACGTACTTGATAAAGTTCTCGAGCACCAATCGAATGCCTCCCATCGTGAGCAACAGAAAACCCCAATTGACTAGACCGGTGAAATTGTCGAAGCCGGAGCTCCAGGAGAACAGAGAATCCCGTGGTCGGTGGCATCTGCAGAATACATAAAGGAACGTGTAAGCAGGTTTGAAATTCGACGAAAACTTCACTTCCAAAGGACAATGGGCCATTAGGGCTCGGACAAGCATGTTCCGTTTTGGTGTGTCGTCTGGTTGTAAAACATCTAATCGCTGTTTGATGCCTTCTTAGAATTGGCCTACAGAACTGGAAGTCATCGTCGTTCACGTGGAAGTTTATTTTAATGCCGGCTTCAGTTTGCGTGCACTTTTGATGCAATTGTATAAACATGCACAATTTCTGGGTCATCTTTAAAAGAAGGCAGTCCGCATCAACCGGGGCACGATCGATTGGTATGACGTATCATTGCCAAAGTCAGGGCAGTTCCTCGTTACGCAAACTCGATCGCACAAATGAGCTTCTGCACTGCTGATAACCGGCTGAACTCCCTTGGCCTAAACAAGATCTGACCCGCTGCCGCCAACGACCAAACATCGAAAGGTTAAACCGGAACGGCATGAGACAGCAAAACAGCTTCCCAGGCCAGGTTGTCAAAGTCCACGCTGCAATACTTGAGGATGTTGCAACTTTTGTCACAGACAACACGGCACATGAGTCACGGCTCACACACATCGGTTGCCCTTGTTACTCACGGTTTGTCCGGTTGCGATTTGCGCTGTTCCGATTCCTTTTTGGTGATCTCTTCCGCCCGCGTTACACTTTGTGTCCGCCGGTACCGGACCTTGTTTTCCTCCGCTGCTGACTGTGTTTCGCCCGACATGGTTGCTGTTTTTGGCCTGTCTTTGGTGTGGTTGTTGGGTTATACACGGAGGACGCGAAGCAGGTAGGGTTTCTCGTGGAAAGGCACAGACTCGCAACGAAACGGGAAACTCTGAAATAAAGAATTGAAGAACTCTCTGAATGAAAGCTTAACTACGATGGTACGATGGCTGATAACACGATTTTAGAGGTGTTTAGTGGTGTTTCTTATCACGCTGAAGTCGTAAAACTTTGCACCACGTCCATCCGCACTTCGATATCGGAGGATTAGGGTGTTTGCTTTAATCATGCTGACTCTAAACTGTACCCGTGAAACAGGTTGACCGTTATCGGATGCTCGGCTAGGATTGAGCAGGGTCGCTCTAAAACTTTTCATGACCTTTTATGTTAAGGTCACATTGAAAGTCACATACAGGTACATAAATCTTATCGTTTTTCAATTTTCTTAATCTATGAATAGTATGTTCCTGTTCTCGTTCTCATCAAGGAATGCAAAAACGGAACAAAACTGTCATCGTTGTCTCACGCCGATAAGCAAAATGCAAACATGTCTGCAGCAGATGCTCCATATCTGTGTGTCGGTGAAATGGGGTCATCGAGATTGTTAAACCATTCTGCAAATAGATGCATCGCACTTCCTATCTCCAAGAGCAATTCACAAGCGCAAGGGGAATGGCCTCGCTACAAGAATGCATTCGATTTGCATTCGATCAGGGAAAGCCTTGTCCACTGAAGATGGATTGCTTCTAACACCGGTTGCTCCCGATGCGTCACTCACGTGTGACAATGCGGTGAACTTGACCCATGGCGGACCTCGCGCCACCACTATGATGCAACGATCGTACGCGTTATTTAACCGTCGTCAATTGCTATCCAGTGAGTTGCATTATCTTAATCTCATAATTCAATTGTTTCACGCACCGGCGAAGCGGACAGGAACCCGGTGTTCTAGAATTTACTCCCACCGTGATGCAACTGTCGGTGAGTTTATGACGCCGTTGGACCTAAACCACATTCTTAATCATCCAAAAGTAAACCGTCAACGACGAATTGTGGATGGAATTGTCTACCATTCTCGTTTCCGCAGACAACACGATCAACCTTGGAGGAGCACGAGTACTTGTGACGGTTCACCTTTACCCCGCAGGTACCGGCTGCACTTGTTAATTAACGTATACGGGGATCGCCACCACCTGGCCGGTAGCACACACCGAAAGCACACAACCACACACTTCGTCCAAGGTTAGAGGCGCGCGTCACGCATAAGATGGTCACAAAAACAGGTTTCCTTTTCATGCGTTTCAATTGTTTCGCGATCACTGTGTACAAACAACGATCCCTAATGCGAATGATCGCTACCACGGAGAGCATGATGCACGGAGGAGTCCCAAAAACTGAACGTTTCACGCTCGAGTTTGGTCGTTATGCTATGCTTGATTATTCTCGTTTCACATGTGGCCTTTTCGGCGCGATTATGTTGTGTAGAATACGAAGTGTAAAGGAAACACTTGCATCCCGATGACATGGAACACGCCATCATGCAATGTTATTGACCTTCTTCATTTTAGACACTCTGTCCTCCAGCAGACACTACTATAAATGGAACCAATACCAAACACGACTCATTCCCTCATGATGCACACACATGTTTCCGCTGCGCATTACATAAGGCCGCTGTGTCTCCATATCGGACTATTCTTACCCAGCAAGTATCTAAAGCATGAAACCGATAGGCACAATTTTTTAGAACCGAACCCTCACCCTCACACACAACGACCGCGCACTGCACCGTACTGCATCTAGTGCAACACTGCCGCGATCGATAGTTTCGGACGGGACCGGACGAGTCGGACGAGACTCAGACTTCGCTTATCAGCTGCTCGCGATCAAGGAACATCTCAAGCAACACTCACGCTAAGTAACGACGCTCGGCGCACTTCAGCTGACCTTATCAGCATGGAGGGTCGATTCTGGTCGGCAAAAGGCACTCCCCGACAGACAAAACACTCGGTCAAACCAAACTAAAAACTGTACGACGCAGAACCCGTAAAGCCGGTGTCGTCTGCAAGCGCACGCATCTTCCCTGAACGGACATTGGACGCAAAGCCATCACTACCGAAAAAAATCTAAACTCTTCAGAACGTGGTTCCGTACCTCTACTTGCACACGCACTGGAACTGGATCCGGGGGGGGAACTGCTTTACTGATTAAATTTAAACCGATCGGCGCACAACATTATTGTTATCGCTTGGCAGCAGGCGTTCCTTATGCCGCGCCTTGTAGAACCGAACTGAACGCGACCGCGAACGTGACCGACGACAGAAGAGGATGGCCGCTCTGGATGGTGGGGACGACCGCACACTATGGGGCGAAGGGTGCACATGGGACACATTGGTGCCCTAAATATAGAGAGCAAAGTCTAAAGTACACTCAGGGCCATCGAGCGGCACGGTGTATTGATGCGTTTGGAACGTTTTGTAAAGAAGTTTGATAAAATGAATTTAGTTGTTAATTTTAGAAAATTTGTTGTCCGTATGTCCCGTGAACCTGAACGCATGTGGGTCGGCCTCATCGATAGTATAATTTACTGTAGGATGCGATGTACACGGAGGGCTACGGTACAGTGTGTGTTGTGAGAGTATGAGTTTGCATTTATGAAACGTTCATGTTCGGCAGGTGTTCTCCAAGATCAAACTGCTTTTAACTTGTCTAGACAAATTTCATCTTTTTGAATTTGAAAATTTTCCCGACACCACGTGTTACCGACCGTTATCGATTTTGAAACGACCGATCCTATATTACCGTCCCAACCTGTATACTGATCTCGCATTACTTGCGGTATTGCTTTCCGCGTCGCGAACTCCATTAGCGAAAAAAGGGAAGGGCGCCTGCAAGACAGATGAAGGGAGGAGGGGGAGGGTTTTGTTGTTAATCGGATATACCGTCGTTGCACCGATATATGTGTGAGTGCAGTTTGCGTTCGCGTGCTGATGACACTTAGCACCATCACAACTACTTACCTTTTTTGCTACCATGATTACGACACCCGGACACCGGTAGAGAATTGCGCTACGCTTTTGACCGGTCAGAACATTCGGTTTTCGGATCGATGGGTGCTGATAAGGGGAAACAGTTTGAATCAGACGTTGTATGTGCAACTGTACGGAAATTTTAAGACACGCAGCGCGAACTAAGCGCATGTTTAAGGAAATGACTGTAACATTCTTCTTTTTCTGAAGCCGAGCTCGATTGTTGGCGAAGTTTGTTAAAGCTGCATATTTCTGAGCCCTTACCTGGTATAATTCAAGATGTACTGTTGAGTTGTTGATCCTTTCTTGAGTCTTTCACTGTTTATTTGAAAATTATTGGCTGCTTACAACGCCTGAAACACTACTAGACGGAATTTGTTGAACTGATTGGTTTGACAGGTTCTAGGTTAGCTTTTACTCATTGACCGATCGAGCTCGGGTTCAGTGTTGCTAATACTCTAATATATTTAAACGTAGTCCATTTACAAAAGATATGATCATCGCAATGTAAAACTGAAATTAATTTGCCATCCACTCCTTGCAAGTTGCGTTTTTGCACCAATGTTGCATGCTACTTCTTCCACTTGCATGAAACATACTTTGCCGGCTCGCGACTTATTGCTATTCTTCCGTATACCCGACGTCGAGCGTAACATTTCTTTCATGGCAACTCCTACCAGCAATACGTTGTAAATCCTATCCTTTAAAACAAGAGAGTGTGCAAATTTAATGTAAGATGGTGAGAGGTTTTAAAGGAACAACTCTATTTTATTCGCCAATTTGATGTAGTTTACCACAAACGCTAGAACGCATAATGTAGCGAATCCAAACTCCCGGCGTCCAACTATTCATTGGTTTCGATCCCATGTTCCGCGGGTTTAACTGTACCGAAAGAAAGAAAGACGGTTAGTTCATGCTCGTACAACTGATGAAAACCGATACTCTTACCATTCATTGTACGCATCCTTCGACCAGGACAAGAGCAGAGGGAATTAGCAGGCAGTTTATTCGGACGCCTTGACAAGCGCTTCCGCGACTTCAATGGCGATGGCGGCTTCCGCACGGTCCACATCACCGGAGGCGGAGGACAGCTGGGACTGGGCGTTCGAGAGCAGCTCCCGACAGGCGGATGAGTCGAGGTCTTCGACGGGGTGAGCTTCCTCCGCCAGCACCTGCACCGAGGCATCTTCGTTCACGGTGACGGTACCGCTCGAGACGAAGATCTTCTTCACGGCACCATCGTTCTCGTACACGGTGACGACGCCCGGCTTCAGGACGGCCAGCGTGGGCACATGCTTCGGCAGGATACCGAACGCACCGCTGAACGAGGGCACATCGACCTGCCGGATGTTGGCACTGTCGTAGAACACCTTGTTCGCTGCGGCCAGCGTGAAGGCCATCTCGTCGGCGTAGCCACGGGACTGCACCATACGGATCGAGGGGCGCGCCAGAGCGGCCAAACGAGCGCTACGCAGGGCGAACGACATTTTGCTGTTGGTAAATGGCCGGGAAAATGGACTTTTTCACTGGAAGAAAAACACTACGGTCCCGTGTGAAAATTGTTACGCGAACAAGGTGCTTTAAACGTCAACAACTGTTTCATAACAGTTTGACAGCCGCAGGAATGTCAAACTATGGGACGTGATCGTTTGTTTCCGGTCAAAATTGGTTTGAAAATCTCAACCCGGTTTTTGAGGATAAATTTTCAAAAGATGCTGTAGGGAACATTCGATTGCTTAGATAGAACAGTGAAAAAACTCATGGTTCTTTTGACACTGAATAATTACTATAATATGCTATAAAATGATTTGAACCAAAAAGAGAACCAATATGGCCAATATTGGCATACAATTTTCCATGGTTCCATATTCTATAGTTGTCAGAAACTGGTATACAAGTTTGAACTGTTCTACAAATCAGTTGCCGTTGCATACTTGACGAACAAAAAATAACTTTTGTGTCCTCCTAGTGCTTATTCCACCTTCACTTTACGTTTTAAAAGAGTTTTAAGTATCCTGTGAAAGTTTAAAATTAATTCAAGTACAGGACTTATATAAAAAAGGAACCTTTTTCCATGAAAGCCCTGTAAATGGAGCTTTAGATGAAACCCCACCATAAAAGCTTGCAATCGGTTTTAATTCTAACGGTCTAGTGGTAGATAACACGTTCGTCCTGGATTCGAATCGCTAATTTATTAAGAATAATATACTGATGTAGGTAGTCAAGAGGTTTGGGCATTTTTATCCATTTTATTTTTTTGTTTATCCTTTCAAATCCATTTATCAAAATTTTGCGTTAAATTCGACTGAATTTCTGTATGTGTGTAAATGAAAATAAACATACAAACACACATAGTGGCTCCCACGCAATCAAATGCGAATTTCACACGCCGAAAATCAAACAGGATCCATCTCCACGGTTGCGGTTCCAGCGCACGGTGGCGAAACGGGCTTTTTCGGTTACCAAAACTGAGCTTGCACCGTTTTACTTCGGCTTATGTTTCACGCATACACACCCCTTTCCCTCCGAGCCATCCCAAACCTTTCCCTTCCTCGTTATACTGTTGTTATTAATGTGAAATAATTAAACTAATTATGATTTCGCTTTCGGTAGCGGCAAATCAGCACAAAACAGGAAAAGCCTGGGACCGCCTCGGGGAGCTCCCCTTTCCTTTTCTTTCTGTCCCACACTATACCATGGACGTGCATGTAACTGGTTGCATTGATTGCGCCCAAAACGCAGGTTAGGGTGTGTGCCTAATAAAATGCACCAGCCTATTCAGGCAAATGGGCGAGATAATTGAAAGGCAAGGTACCGGGTCAGGAAATGGATGAATGAATGGATGGATGGATGGATGGATGGATGGATGGATGGAGGGAGGCAATATCATATATATATTTTATTACATCGTTAATTTCCACCGGAGCATTTTGGCTTCGGTGGCCTTTTCCACGAACGTGGGTAAACCGCCGCTGCCAATTAGCGCTTCCCATTTCCGTGGTCACTCTATTATAAATGATGATGACGAGGATGCGGCCGGCCGGCACTGGGATGGACGCTGGAAGGGAGAGCACATGAGCTTTCACCTGGGATGTAAATTGGGTTGCAAAATTTTCTTTTCAAAACATACCTTCCCTGCCGTTCCCTGGACCGCTTCTCTCGTTGAAAAGCAGGGTGTCCATTTTCATTGGGGCAGACGCGAACACAATAGGGTTCACCGCAGGGCTACAATGAGCAGTGCGCAATTAATTAGACGCAAAACGCATACAAACGGTGGGGGGACCGCATTTTAAGTGGTCGAATAAAATAATTGACTCGTTGCACCGGACGTTTTTTGGACGGCTGGGTAGCGAGAGCGAGGGCTTGAGCTTACTGAAATATGGACGATCATTGTCACGATTAAGTTACAAAAGAGATATGGCAGTGTGTGTATGGGCGAAGCTGAACAGAGGACGTTTCTCGGTGAGTTTCCTCAACTCCGATGGCTTCTGTGTCAAACGTACGCAGAGGCATGCAGACTTCTCGACCACCACAAAGCGAAGAAGAACGACCAGGATAAGATAAATGTTTACAGATTACCAAGCCGACAGATTGATGTGGCAAAAGCAGCTTAGCGGCATGAGGCGAAGGATCCTTTCCATCACGACTAAGTGTGTAACTATTCCAGTGGTAAACGGTCTCCATCATCGTCTTCATTATTACGCCCATTAACGTTAACAGCTTTCACTTTCATGGGTCTTCAGGCTGAAGAATTGCACTTTTTCGTCCCTGTCGACAAGAATCGGTCCCATTGCCTCCATCGATGATGATGATGATGATGCTGATGGAATTGTTCATGGTGTGAAGTATGGCTACCGAATTTTATGTACTCTGTTTGCAACAAAGTTGTGTGATTGGAGCCTTGTACTGCTAACAAACCAAGTGTTAACTGTTACTATCCTGTGTCGAACGTCAACTACGAACTGCGGGATGCTGTTAATCAATTAACAAAATCAATCAAAAGCCCCAATTTCCTTAAAAGCTTGTCCTGGCGTGTCGGGCGGCGCTGTGCCGCAACATTAGCAAATTAGTGCCTCGTTTTGGTGGAAAGTAGGACGCCCAATCGTGTGTCGTTTTATTGCAAAAGCAAACGAGTGGGTACGAACGGTGGCTGAAATTCACTGTCGCACCGAAATGGGTGCTGATTGTGATCTAATAAGTGTAATTATTATTAAAATATAATCAATCCAAACATGTGCACCGTCGGTTCCGGTAATGATGCTGCACCATAAGCGAGAGGGGAAAGCATAAAGAGGCAAACAAAGGCCGTCACGAGTCGGTCGGCTCATCGACCCGCTGTGGAACGATTTGAGAACGATTAGCGAGCAGCCGGAACGGAACTCGATGGCCGCGACAAACGATTTATTTCCGGCCAATTCCGTGTGTCCGGACGCGCCAAAGCGTACAACTCTTGTGTCACTTTATTTGCATTATCTAACGTGCGTTCGGGCGCACGTTGATGCACCGATGCGCCGATGAGAAGGCGGTCCTGTTTGTCGTATTAATTGTGGATTTGCTGACGCGGATGGCCTTGTCGCCGGTGCAGCCTTTTCGGTGTTTCAATATTTAAACATAAAATTCTGTCCAGTGTCGTTTCACTCGACAAGGCAAACGAAGAGACCGGGAGGGTGAGCTCTTCCACCAAACGATAATCTTCAAAAGGCATCTGTTTTGAGAGATTTTTTGCGAAAAGACGCTCTATCAACTCTATCCATTACTCTGTCGGGGCAGGGCAGGGCAGTAAAATTGTATGAGTTTCCATTAAAAGATTAGCTTTGTAAATGGTTCCGCATTTTGCAAAAGGCCAGTCATTAGCTGGGTTGGCTGGGAAGTGGAGTGCTAATAGCTCTGTTTTTCCTTCTCTTCCTCCCGGTAGTGCGCTGATAAACATTTGAATGTGGTCCAAAAGCTGCGGAAAATGGATCCAAAAGCAATTAGAATCAGATTCTGTTTGGTTGCAAGTCGGGCTCTATTTTGTTGGAGAATAAATTGGAGCAAAAACACACAACTTAAATCGTTTTCGTCTGGCAGCTATTAGGATCGGGAGAAAGGTCTTGAAGAAATCGTGCAAAAGTACCTCTTCTTGACGTTGGTTGAAGCCATGAATGGCGGAAAACCAAGACTTTAGCGGTGGATCGTACCACACGTACTCATCATCACACACACGCGCCGTCCCAATTTGTGGTCTCAGTTGTTCGGATGATAATAAACTGATTACAATCAATCATAATCAACCCAATCAACGAGCGATGCTTCTTCCTCGATAACAGGCAGACAGAGCAGAAACGCATGAAAATGTGTGAAATTAAATCCATTTTCACGTTTCATTATTCTTTGGCAATCGTTTTCCTTTCCAGCTTCAAGACGCTCCAACCAACAGTGTGTTTTATGGCTCCCCTACGGTCCTCCCCTAGGCTCTCCCAGTACAGCAATTCAATTACCTTATCGTGCCGAAAATCGTCTTCCTAATTTCGCAACACCTCTTTAGTAGCGCCCGGCCCCGGTCGTCGCGATCCATCCTTCTCGTCAATTTGTCATTCAAACGAAGGTGACAGTGACAAAAGGGCCGGTAGGAGGCAACAAATCTACATACTTACGCGAGGGGTTGCGCCTCTAGATCAATAGAAGCACATTCGTGCGAAAATAAAAACTCAAATTACGAGCAAACTTAACGATAACGGCGTTGCCCGGCTCTAAACCATCAGTTTGATTCATGTGAGCGCACCCACATCCTCCCATCCCGAAAAAAGAGGATACCACCGAGCAGGTTGGGCCTGTCACTCATCCGTACCCGAACCGAAAGAACCGAAGGGCAAAGCTACATGCCTTACATGCCTTGGAATTGGCGGGAAATTTATGAACGTTTACCGTTCGCAAAGATACATGCCGCGGCTTTTTATATTTTGCCACCCATCCCCTTCGCCCCACTGGGAGTTGAAAAAAGAAGAAGAAGAAGAAGAAAAAAACACACACACACGCGCCGGTTGATTGGTGAAGATAAAACACATGTGCAACATCCTTCCCGCACGTAATTGATAATAAGAAACCTGTGGAATGGAGGGAACGGGGGAGGTGTGAAGTGCTGGGAGGACGACCGAAATTGATTTAATAAATGGGCTCATGGTTCGTATTTATGCATGTTTACACACGCCAATTGGCACGCCGTGGCCCGCTGCGCGCAGTATATCTTGGAGCTGACGGGGTTGGTACACAGCAAGCGAGAAAAAAGAGACACTTTGTAGCATGATAGATAGGAAACGAAGAGGATAGGAGGGGCAGGACGCGGGAGTGGAAGGGTGGAAAGGGTAGAAGAATTATTTTCCTATACATAAAAATTGAAGCCATTCGGGGTGGATCGGCGGTCGGAGGACTTTAACTGGAGTGTGAGAGCAGGGATGATCAACCGCTTGTTGAGGGGAATAGGAGTCATGATATTAAGTGATATATAAGCATTAAAAATGTGAAAATTTGTCCATTTGTAACACATGGCGAGATACTATAATCCTTTCAGGAACCTTCCATAAATTACGTAACGCTGAAATTTTTTAATTTTGGGCCCCATCATTCCTTCCCGAAGTTGCTCACCCCTGAAAGTTTCGTGTACGTTCCTTGTTTTTCGTCAATTTTTCACAACCGGCCCACCACATATATATTATTCTTTTCGCATGGAGCGACTATACAGTATCAATTTTACACTTTTTGTGGGACAAAAACATCCCACTGCACACACACGTATTAATACCCATTTTTCGGATGGTCGAGATTTACTACGATTTTCCGTTTTTATTTCATCTTTTTTTTTTATTTCGGGAAGGCAATAGTTGCCCGATGTCCACCACCAAGAGAGGAAAGCCAAGCGCACACACATATGCGCTCATGATTTATTGTATTTATCAAGGGATGGAAGAAAAATCGGTTTGAAAATCGGTTCAATATATTTGTGCATGGTGGCGTTGGGTGCTAGAATGGCGGGGCCAGCTCGGTGCGGTGACAAATTTTGGGACATTTTCTCCCGCATTCTCTCTGTTTAGCCCGTATTGTTTTATCGGCCGCCTTTTCGCGTGGCATTGTTTGCATCGGCGTCGCCGGGCAGGAAGAATTGTTCCTCGCTGCGCCTTGATTTATGCACTGCTGCATAATATGGTCGACATCGGTTGATACTGGGACCGGGGCCGGCCAGCATGTTAACCGAAACTCGATACGATAGTGCGTAATCGAACGCATATTATTCCATTATCGTGACGTGAAGAGAGGAATTAACCTACCGCCCAGGAAGGGCCCAAAAATTATGACCATCATGCTCCATCTTGAAGGTTTTATTATTTATGTCCACAAACAATAGCCCACGCAGGAGTCTATCGCGCAAAGCAGGACCTCGCGCTGAATCCGAAAAACGTTTCGCCCCATTTTCCTTCGCTGCAAAACCCGATGGGATGGGGAGAGAAAAAAAAAGGATGTCGATACCAATAAAAGAGCGATAAACGTAATTGACAATTGATCCCCCTAATCGTCTCCCCATAAAAGCGGAGAAGTATCAACGCACAAGAGCACACACACACACACACACACATTCACACGAAGGGACACACAAACGCAGCGGGAAAACGTCGAGATTTTGAAATCTGAAGGCAAAGCAAGGGAGTTTTTTGGGAGAGGGAGGGAAGTGGAAAAGTGTGGGTGGAATTGGTCGAAGGAGAGCCTCTTCGTCGGTTGGTTTTGTATTCTGTTCTTCATTCTGTTGAATATCCATAAAATCAGCACACAAAAAATCAAGAGACTCCGGTTGCCAGTCCGCTGTAGACTGGCAGGATTACCTCGGTGGCAGCAGTACGTTGAAATAGGATGTCGTTGGACCGGGGCCGGGTGGGATGCCTAGTTTATGGATATATCTTCGCTTCTTCTTGCATCCCTCGGAATCTGCTAGCGCCACTCTGCACCGGAGTGGAGTGGAGTGTATCTTCTCGATTACTGTGGTAGTTGTCGTCCTCCTCCTCGGAGTGGTGTTGGGGGAATGTGGAGCAAAGTGTCGCAAATATCGTTTGAGGCAAGCGTGCACCGTCGATGAGTTGTGCAGCGGTGAGCGGTGGCGAAGGCACGAACGCGCAAGGAAGTGGCTCATCGCTTTAACAACATTACTTGGTCGTCGGGAACAATTCTATCGTCTATCTATTATCGGGTGATTTAGGTTTTTTTTTGCGCTTTCCCGAGAACAATTCGCTTTCGCGCTTGGTGGTCGACGACGTCGTTTGGCAGTTACTGTTTTAAAACGAAAGTTCTCACTTTTATGGGACAAGCTTACAGCATCCAACCGTTTCGAAATCAGCACATTTTTAACATCTCCACTAGCGGCGTTTGATCTGATTCGCCATAACCGTCCATGCACGTATCAAGAATTACGAACTCGTCAAACAAATCCACCTATTCGGAAGTGATCCCACTGCTGTATCATCACCAGCAGGATCTTGGAAACTATACTTGGAAATATCCTTCCTTCCTTTCGAGAACAAACAAAAAAAAAAAACAACAGGACCCCATTCGCATCCATCTAAAAAGAATGTGCGACGCAACGCCCTACCATCGAACTAGCAGAGTCCTTCCAGCTAGTTCTTTGAAAACTCATTTCATCGATAACATCTTCCGCAGCGCTGCACCATTCCCGAGAACCGGACCGGACTGACCGAACAAATAGACATCATCAAATTTTATTGCTTTTGTTTCACCGCCAGAGCGATGGAGTAAGAAAGTGAAGCGTTTTTCTTACATTCGTATCCTTTTCGTGAACGGTCGGTCTGAGTCCGCTTGAGTGTCGCTTTTCCCCATTTCTTTTCCACATTCTTTCAGTGTCCGATGTGACTCCTAAATCCCGCCTCGGTGAGCATCTCTGGGGAAGTGCTTAGCGCTTAGACACCCAGCCAACATTGCCACTCTGACGCTTGACGATAATTGTCTGATGCTTATCGGAAGCAAATTTTGAGTAGTGTTGTTGTAGCAGCAAAAGTGTAAGAAATAAAATACGAGCCGGACAACGGCGCCAACCGAACCGCCGCCCGTGTCCTTTCCATTTCATGGGAAAACTTCTTTCCCCTCGCTGTCGATCATTTCTCCGTGATATGCGTCGGGCGTGCTGAAATTGAGCCAAACTGGGGGAGGATAATAATAGTAAATTAGAGCAAGATTACGGTAATGTTCGCAGTCCTAGTGTCCAGAGCGATGTCCACACCGACAACACGCGGCTCACTCTTGCCCGATCGCTCTTATCACTGCAGGCTCATCGTTTATGGTAAGTTTCAGTCGTCGTCGTTGACTGGGACTTGCTATCGGATCGGACTATGCTGCTAATGTGCACATTTACACTTGAAATGTGCAGCTGTGGGTGATCGGGAGTAAGTCCGTCAGATCCGATCGTGCTGCGCTAGCCACAAATCAAATTGCTTTATGTAATTGGATGCTTCTCGTGAAGAGGCATGTTACTTTCGAAGCTTTTGCGGTTGCGAAACAAAGATGCTTGTTTGGTTTATTTTGTTTTGCAAAAAATACAGTCACCATGATTGACATTAAGATACGATAAGATACATTCCTGCTGACGAGGGTAGTACGGTGTTGATGATAACAGCTAACTTATGAGCCATTGAAACAATCAAATATGTTAACTTATGTGTTGTTGCTTCGATATCATCCTTGCATTGACCACACAAAGTAAAAAAAGTGTCTCGAAACAAGCTGAAACGTTTTTAGTGTGCTATACAAGCTTGTAACTAATAGGACGCATTTGTTCAACATGAAAATTCAACATGAAACAAACACTTAGCTGCGTCTACTTTAGTCAATAATTAAAAACACAAAAATCAATTAAAACGACCAAAAGAACAGCGTCCATTATTGGAATTGACAGTTCAATAACTCATAACCATCCGGTGGTTAAAATTCAATTATACCGCACTGCAACAAGCTAATTAAAAGAATAAAAGGCGCGGGATTTAGGCAAGCAGCAAACGAGAAAGAAGTGCACAGCAATGGGTGGAAAGCCTCCGATCGGTGACATCCATGCTGCGGGGCGAGATTTGTGGACACGTCCTGGCGGTTCTAGCCAGCATAAAATGCGCAACAATGCGCAACAATGCGCGAACGTGTTTTCGCATGCCCTTGGTTTGGAGGACGAGTTTTCCAGTTTTTTTTTTAATGCTGTTTTTGAAGTCAGACAAGAACGGCTGCACAGCCTCACGAAGCACGAGGATGAACCCACGAGGTAAATCAGTTGTATCATAATGAGGATAATAACAACGATGATAACAATAATGATAATAATAACGATAAATTTTCCCTCACCCACCACCGCAGGGTCCGAGCATTGTCCGGGTGGTTGGCACGGTTGGTGTTTTTCCTGTGTGTTTTCCACTGCTCTTTTTCATCCACCGGACTGACTGGCGGGTGCGTGAATTCCGGACCCACTAGTGCCTGGTGGGTGCCAGTGAAAGGCACTTTATTGCGCTCGTTTGTGAGCATCATGCCTCCCTGTGGGCAGGGAAAGGACCACTTGGGGGAAACACAGTTGAAATGTGGCTGACGTGCACAATTGTAATTTTATGATATAATAAATGTGCAACATCAACAGTATGTGCCTTCAAACCACACTCTCAAGCTCCAGTGTGTTGGCGAGTGTGTTGTGTGCTGAAGTGATGATGTATTGGTTGCGCCTTTGGGAGGAATGCAACAGTTGGAAAGGGGACCACGAGGGGAAGGATTGTACTTTTCGAAAATACAAGTGCTGGTGCAATTGAATTTAATGTACAAAAATGTGTACCGTCTGTTCGGCAAGCATCAACGGGGAAGAGGTCATCGGACGGGCCGAGTGGCCTGGGCGTGAGTGTATTTTATTAACTCAGTTTGGTTAATTTCCATGTTGATACTCTTTCCCAAAGCAGCACACCCCTTTTAGCAACCAGCACGGGCTCTTCCATTTGGTTTTGGATTAAATTAAGCTTAACCTCAAACTGACTCGCAGGGTGGTACAGCAGACGGGAGCAATTCTCATTCGCTTCCCGGCCGCCCGACCCTCCCACAGCAGGACAATATTTTCAATTGTTTTAATTAATGAAACCACCGAATTATTATTAATTTCGTTTGATGCCCTCGCAGCCCGCCGCTCTAATTTTCTTAATTAACAGCCAGATTATACACTGCCGGCACTGCAGGCACCTTCATACATCCCGTTTTACACACACCGTCAGCGAATGTATTTGAATGGTCGATAAAATCGATCGAACGGTCCAAGCAAAACCGATGAGGCATGGCTTTCGATGCAATTTTTTGCTCTCTGTCTCTCTCTCTCCCTCTCTCGCTCTTTTTTGTCGCTTTGTAGTGTTTAGGCAGTGAGGGGATTTGCATGTCAGATTATTACTTGAATCGCTGTGCGGTGATACAATCGAACGGGATTGGTTTTATTTTCACCTCATTGTACGCCTAAATTGCAGATACACACACGCGTTTCGATGAACTGATTGTTTGGGGCGGTATTATTGTTTCCCTTCATCGACAGCATTAGTGAGGGAAAAATCACAACAGCAGCAGGATTAATTTCACCTATACTGTCAGCCCACAGGCTGCTGGCTTTATCGAAGCGGATGTTTAGTGATTAGGTCGGCAGAGGTGCATTTGATTACCGAAGGATTATCTTTTTGACTCGATGGTCATTATTATGGTGGTGAAATGGACGAATGTACTTGGTTGAAATATAGGATTCATTGTTTAAAATTATAAGCCAAAAAATTAGATTTAAAGCGAATTGAAATGTTTGATTTTTGACGAAAAGCAAGATTTTCCATTCCATCTCTTAATGTTGCTTAAAAGCTTTGCGGATTGCATACTTTGAGGCTATTTTTTTCAAATTCATTTTGATAACAAGTATTATTACATTAACTGTAAGAAACTATTATATTCCTTTTTTACAGTTCAACTCCATTTCCTGATTTGATCAAAAAGCTGACTGCCCTCGTCCAAATCACTTCAGAAACATTAGAATTAAACCATCCATTGACAACGGTGAACGAAGACGTAATTGCAACACGAGTCGAGTGAAACTGCGAGCTGTCAGTAGTTTATCTAAATCGCAGGCACAAATCAATGCGTACTGCACCCGTACAGAGTCCCGATGCAAACCGTCTCTCCCTTCGACCGGTAAGTATACAATCAGACTCTAATCTCCAATTTCCCAGTCCCAGCGCGGGTTTTTTTTTGCTAAGGTGAATCCTTTCGCATCGGATTCTTTGGGTAGGAGTCGGTTTCGGTTCGCCGGCTCGCATTTTCTCTATCGGCGCGTACAGGAACCAGGCGTACGAAAACTGTCCTTCTCTCTCTTTCTTTCTCTCTTCCTCTGTCATCGGAAAAGACGAGGAACGACCAATAAACGTGCGGCGAAATGCACCTTCATTAGTGAGAAATAGTTCTCCGCTGAATAGGGAGCTGATGGTGATGATAATGATGCTTGGTCCTGCACCCTTCCACATCCCCCCCCCATCCCCTCATCCCCTCCGGAAAGGGGTGGAACTGACCGAAGGCGGACGCCAGTGTGTGAGTGACGAGTTGGCCGGTGAAAGAACCCGTACTGCTCGTTGCACACGTTGGATGTCCAGTCGATTCGAATACCACAAGGCAAAACCGCACGGGATGACATTACCTGCCTGCGTCCGTCCTCGCATCCCTTTTATTGTCTCATCAATGAGCAGTTGTCCAGTTGTCGCTTCCGTCGCACGCCTAGAAGAGTTGGAGGAGGAGGAGTAGGTGTAGGAAAAGAGCCCTGCTTTAAAGTTTCGTTGGACACATCAACCTGGACCTTGGAGGCGAAAGAGACACATCATCACGCGCGTTACGGGGTTCGGGTTTCGTGCCAGTTGGGAGAGGTTTGTCCCCTTCCTGTTTGGGGAACATTAAAAGGGAGAAAGAGTGCTTATTGCCTCGGAGGCATCGGTGTGTCTTCTTCCCGACGACATACACACACAATGGACAAAAACTCATCGTTGCCCAGCTAGTGAAACTCATCCACCTCCAAAACCGTTCCGAATCGTAGCTGGTGAGTGATAATGAGGAGGCGATTATTCTGCAACAACGACATCGTACCCGGCGGGTGTCCGAGTGTCTCTCTCCCTCGATGTCCGTGTGTATGCGCCACGTTGTGTAGAGGCCCCAAAAAGTGGCTCCAGGCGCCAGGACGCCTCTCAAGCCCGACGTTGCATCATCATTACCGAAGAAGGTGGAATTGGACCTCACATCCCTCGCAGCAGAATGCATAGGTGTCCGAGTGTGCCGTGCCTGGAACGGCTTGGAACGGTCGTTTAATTGTGCGAGGACGTCGACGATGATGACGATGGTAAGGACCGCTCGGTCCGCTTTTGTCAGCAAGGCACCATCGCCCGGGAACGCTCGTCACCAGGTCCGGACAAGACGGATTGGATTCGGTTTGGTTGCTTTCCGGATGTGGACAATTAACGGGAAATGCTTTCCCCTATCATTCCACTGCTGCTGTTCTATGAATGGAAGTGAAGAGCAGGGAGTTAGGGTAAGGGGTAAGGGAGATGATCATCATCCTAGATTTCTCTTCTCATCTCCTATGGCCACCCTTTTCCCGTACCTCTTGACTCGTTTCTCACACCGTAGCACGAATTTGTTTCATATCGGCATGCTCAATTAGATCAAATTCTAAATTTACATAATGAAAACTGATAATGAAACTTTCACCTCTCCCACGTGCTTCTGGAACCGGTGGCGACAGCACACATACATCAGCACACAGACAAACGTATCTCGGTCGACGGTAAAATGGAATAAAATATTTTCAATGGAGAAATTTAATTAACAAACGCTATGTGAAACTCAATCGAGTTGAAACCGAGCTTTGTAATGAATTTTATTAGATGAAAAGCACGTGTGGAGTTGGTGGAAAGGGCGGGGGGAGAGGATGAGAGAAGAGAAGTCGTGGTATGTGTTTGAGGGTGTGTTGCATGGAAAAGCGTGTCCTTCTAGAACGAGACAGAGCGAGAGATACACTGTGCCGGTAAGGTTGAAACAGGTAATGTATCGTGCTTTCCATCTCTCACTCACGACCCGCGTGCACACATACACACTGCCGCACAGCCACACAGATTTCTAAACAAACTGCTGGAAATTTTAATTAATTAGTTTTACCAGATACCGAACCATGAGCGCTGCTGACTGCCTTTGTACGGCGGGCATCAAGCGTTCTCGGAGCGTTGCGAACCCTACGCCGGTAACGAGGTGTGCAGCGAGATGGCTATACACCCGAACGCCGACAGCGAATGACACGTTGGACTCACTGAAAGAGGTAAGGGAACGTGAGTTGTTTTTCCCGGTGAGGGGTGTCCCGTGTTTCCAAGTGGTAACGCTTTTTCTTCCCATGCTCGCTCTCTCTATAAATATGTATGTATCCGGTTGGGTTAGCAGGAAGCGATCTTGATACAAGGGAAGGTGGCATTTGCTGATTCGCTTTCTATTAAATCAATCGATTTCAGGTGTCAATCGGATTCAGCCTAGTTGGTTGGTTTTTGAGTGCTTAGTATGACGTAGTACTTTGATCTGTTGTACATATTTTAAAATGTTTTTCGTGTATCTATTCCAGTGAAAGCAGCATGTAAAAGAATGTCTCATTCACACTTTTCGTTATAAGTGCCTAAAGCTATGCAATACATTATTTCTCACCGTTAGATGTACTGAAACGCCGGAAGGTATGCAATCTAATGTAATTTTCGAATTAAGCAAACAGGACATAAGAAGCCTTTTTTGGGATCCTTTTACAACGATCATACACAAATAATTGGAATATTCTCACTTTCTCCCTTAATTAAAACACGCTTTTAAAAGCTTATGAATAATAATTCCTCCCGCGCTTTAAATGTAAACGCATTTTTCTTTCCAAAACGCACAGCGCTAAATTACGCCCGACATGAATGATGGGCATCAATATTTTAATATAACGATGATTAGCATGGCACTGACAGGATGGCTAGCAACGGTTTTCATTCCCCCCCCCCTCAACACACACACACACATCACCCCAAACACCACACAAAAAAACGCGGTGCGAATGGTGGGCCCGAATGATGGCTGCAGTGGAAATTAATTATGTACGTTACAATTATCAGCCGAGCATTCGATCAATTTCCCATTGCCGCTCCTTTGGCTTTCGAGATCGTAAGTACTGGTGAGAAAACGGGCCAGTTGAAAAAGAGAGAGGAAGACAGAGCAACAGGGAGGTGTGTAAAATACAAAGATATCCGAAGCCATCCACCAAGCCGCCGCCAGTCCACACCAGGGCTGATAGAATTAATTAATTAAACCCACTCGCCCACCGTAATGGATGGAGGGAGGGGGAAGTGGAATGTTTTACGTTTGCTGTGTGGGTGCGGGTCGAATGTGCGGCAGCGAGGCACTGAAAGGAGCACCACCAAGGTGGTGTAAATGCAGCAGTACGCGTTATGAAGCGGGTTTTGATCTAATGCAAACCGCAAAGAGGAGAAAAAGTAAGGCCGCAACCGTTGAGTGGAGTGTAATGAGCGTTCTAGAAACGCATAGGTTTATCGCGTACAGATGAGTAGGTTATAGGTGAAATTGGACCTGCTTGAAGGACGTGCTAATGAGTTGTTTTTTCACTCAAAATATCTACTCTCTGTGGCTTACATGAAAATAGTACTGAGCTTGTAATTTTTTTTTAAACCGTTTCCCAGCGTCAAGTTTGACGCATCTATCGAGCGATTCAGCGATATCCATCGTATCTTTACAGGTATAAACAAAATAAAAGGTAAAAGGCAACACTGCTGGACAACTTCTACAGCGCGCCCAACGGTACTGACGTCGTGTGTTTTAAACGCTTTTTGTTCCTCCAACAGTTTGTTGTGCAACAATCCACACGGCAGGCTACCAATACGGACGACGCATTTTCGCATCACGTGAAGCTTTCCACGAACCGCTCGGAGCCGTCAAAAGCAGATTCAAACCGTCCCAAACCCCACAGACGGTCTCGGGCTGATGTTTATTGAATTGTAATTAATGCGATCCGTTTGGTTGGAAAATTAGTGGAAGTTTTGTTGTTGATATTAATCATACTTTTCACAACATTGACCCCGCGTTGTTTTCCTCGCGCTGCTTTGTTCTCGAGGGCACCCGAGGCTTTGTACCGTTGGTTTTTCTTTTTGCATACTGTCTCTTCCTCTCATAGCGGTCATTATTGGGCGCGATTTAGCGGGTAGTTTATTTGAGGTACGAAAAGTCCGATCATTTAATCCTGTTTGAATGTTGAGCTTAAAACACGAGGGCCACAAAAACCGGGTGGGAGGGTAAACCGTTTTGTAGGCTGCTTGCATTCCGTTTTGTTTGGTGAAGCCTAGCGGTTTTGTTATGTTTTTTTTTTGTTAATGGTATTATGAATAGCATTTTTTGCGGTGTGTGTGTCTTGTTTCCGCTCCGTTCGCTTGCATAACTTTAGGCGCAACTGTTGGCGTTGAGCCTTGTCCAGGCAATGACTAACGCATGAGCTGCCTTGCTTGATATGATCGCTGTTGTTTTCTTTTAGGCCGAGTTTGCATTTCAAAGAACGATTTTTGACAGCTTGTGAGAGGGAGAGTTTCCCCCCTCGCTGCGCTGACCGTTTTAAAGTTTTGATTATGTTTTTCCTTATGGTAGAAGCTTGCAACCGTTCCAATCCTCCATCACTGTGTAGTGAATGAGTGTATGCCGGAGCCTCGTCCCGGGAGAAGGTGAATGTGATGGGATTCGATTTTGGCGAATGATTTACCGTCCATGGTTTCCGTCTGGCGGTGATGTTTATTTATTCAAGTTTGGCTTTTGGTGGAGATCAAGCGAATTAAACAGCCACCATTTCCCGGATTGCCGTGCCATTATTTCCGAAACGGTTTTTTTTGCGTCTCGTTATGCTACTAACACAGGCCGAAATGATTTGTACAAGTTGCTGGAAAGATGCCAGCAGTGGTCGTTCGGTTTTATTCAATCGAGGAAAGGTATATTTTTTATTTGCAAGGGCAGCTTAACGTGACAGTTTTGCCACGATGCCAACTCGCCTGTTTGTCTGAGCGAATGCGTTGAAATGTAGACAGTTTTAGCACTTTCAATTATGCATAATTCCCCGTGAAGGGTTCAGCAATTTTTTTTTTAAATCTAATAGACGTCAGTATAGAAGCATTGCCTAAAATCACATCTTTTAGCGGGTTTGATATTGTTCAGTAATTCCTTTAATCCTCACTAAAAAAACGATCCACCTTCTACTTCAAAAGGTCTTTCCACGCCGTTAGACGACATTGGCCATGACGTCTCAGGAAAATGGCAAACAGGAAAAGCGACAAACCTGAGCTGGTCATTTTCGTATGCGCCAATTAGCTCACCCTCTCCTGCTCCTCCTCCTCCAAAACAATACCCCAAACACTCTAATGAAGTTATGTCTTATTTATGTTTCACATTGTATTTAATTAGTAGCTCTTTCGTTTAATGACCGAGGGAGCATCCTTTTCCAAAAAACCAGTTCACCGACCGAAAAGCGGCAAAGGGGTTTTAGCACCATTAAACGAAACGTATCCATCGCACTGGAAAAACACACACACACATAACACACATTGTCGAGGCAGAGACGTGCGTTTTCCATCCCCTTTTCCGCCTTTAAGAATCTAGGTGTCTACACATTCATGTGTGTTTGTGTTCAACGAGTCCTTTGAAGCTGCCATCTCCGAGAAGGGGATTGCCGGTTGGAAGCGTTTCCGCTGGAGCCTGTGCTGTGTTGGGCCGTATCGAGCCACCCATCCATCCATCCGTCCAACCGTGTCGGTGTGTGAAGTTGTGCCATCAAGGCAGAAGTTGCACACGTGAGAGACACACAAAGGTGCTATGAGAGAGCAGTTTTTCGGGAGCCTTTTTCCCTCTTAGTTCTAACACCTTGGAACGAAACGGTAGAGCTGGGTCATTCCCGTCCCACCGCCAAGCCGCTTCCAAGGATTAACAGGTCACTTATCAATTCATCAGTAAATACAATTAAATGTGTTAATTATTGTTTGAATATAATTAAGCAGGATTTAGTGCCGGTGCCGGTTTTCTCTGTTCGGTTCCGGCTTGCTGATCCATTTTTATCCTAACTGACCGTCCTCCAGCTCCCATCGTCAAGCAGGGATGCAAAAAGATGAAAGCCTCCCGCAGTCGGTGGAGACCAATTTACCTTTGCCGGAGTACCGTACAGCACCGATAGGGGTGCACCGGGGGTGCACTGGGGGGCTTGACGAGTAACTGGGAGCTCAACTTACGTTGCCAGGCCCACGACGGAACGGTTTGGGAATTAAAATTAATTATCCTCACTTTGACGTCGCTTTGAAGAAAACAATGGTGCCCGAAGGGCAAACGATTAGCGTGTACGCTACCAGGGCCGAACGGAACGCCTGGGTTGTGACGTATTTTTATCTCTTCTCCCTGTTTCTCTGTCCGCCTCGGAAAAGCTCCTCACTGTTCCAGCTAGTGTTACCTTTTTTCTTTCCTTTTGTTGTTTTGGGTTCACACTTGAAGCGAAACATCGACAGCAACATCCTCAACATACAGGGCCGATCGCACGTTCCGTTGGGGAGGATGCTTCCCTGGAATGAGGAAAAAAGGGAAGAAAGTAAGATTAAGGAGCTTAGCACGTGTAAATTAATTTGCAGCAATTAATAGAGACCGGAGCGGGGTAGGGCGGAAATAAATGATGCCGAGGCTGAAAAATAGCGTCTCACCATCCGCCCGTGTACTGTTTGGAGATCCGGTTACGTGTTTTTGCTTCCACTTTATCCCCGTTAGGACGTTCGTCAATTTGGTCTGGCTTTATCAAAAAAGGATGGGACAATGCTTAATATAGACTAATGCCTCCATGCTTGTCTGCCGGTGTTACATGAGGTCAATTAGATGTCCTTCTATTTTTGATACAAAAAATAGGAAATTTCTTTCCCTCCTTGGCAGTGTAAAATAATGATTCAATTATTTTTTCCTACCACCGAAGGAGGGAACATAATATTTTATCAGATCTGCTGCCCGAATTTCGTTAATTTGACAGCTGACAGCGGAGTTGCAGCGTGCACAAACTGCAGCTCAAAACTGCACACGACCACGGCCACGGCGCATCGCACGTACCCGGAAACGTGAAGAAGCAAGTGTTGCCTACAGACGTGTACAGGCAGAAGCGGCAAGAAAGCGAGGCCATCCTCCAAGGACGAAGACACATCATCCCATAATCGTGCCTCGTTAACGACGGATTAGGAGACGACGTGTTCGGAATCGGGAAACATTTATTTTTCTGCCTTCCTTCCCGTCATCCGCTTTCCCATCTCGCTAGCTGTTTTCTTCGCAAGGTTTTGAGTTCGTCACTGTGTCTTTCCATTTCCTCCAGACCGCCGAGCAGTTGTTGAACGTTTTCTTGAACGCATCGCCACCATTTCCTTTTGCCTGCAGATACCAAGAAAAAGACGATGCGCCGGTGAGAGCGAAGAGAAAGAGCGAGTGCGGGAAAACTCCCCTGGCCTCTTTTAACAGGATAAGCGAATCAAGAGTGATAGACCGACCACGACCGAACGCCCACAGGAGAACCACTCCCCGTACAGTGAAGTACGGCGGCGCTGCCACTTCCTTTAGCACACCACGGCACAGCCGAAAACCGCAAGAAGCGCGCTCAAACGGCAGACCTTCGGCAGATCTTGGCTTGTAAGTAGAGCGGTGGCACAAAAATCAACTGCCTCGCATGCAAACTCAATAAAGCTGAAGCTAATACATTATTTCGGTGTCTTTGAAATTTATTTAACGTGAAAGTTTTGCCCGCACCGGGACGAAGGTGGGCAAACGGAAGGTATTTTTCAATTCGAGGCGCATTTTGTCACCCCGTGAGGTGCGGGCACCGAGGAAAGAAGGTAGAGATTTGATGATGACATTGATTTACCCAATTTATTACTGAACATTCGTTGTCGCACCGCACGAGTCTCCGCAGGTCCTTGTCCTGGTGCCTTCCTCGCCTCGTTAGTTCTGGTTCGATGAATGGTTCGCATCCGTTCGACAAATCAGCTCGCCTTTCTATGAGAGATGTTTGATTTTTGCGGTTTTTTTCGCTTCCTTTCGGCCCTCGCTCCCATCCTTCCCTTTGCTTTCCGCCATCTCATTTGAATGCACATAATCAATCGTGTTTGTGTTCCGTTGATTACCGGGAGGGACACTGGGTTGGGAGTTGGTCGTGTTGGTTTAGCGTACCGAAATCAGCGCCCAAATTAGTTGTCAACTTGTGTCGACGCCGACGCTTTTGACTCACCGACCGCAAAATGGTGCACTTTACACACCCACAGAGCGAACGGGGGAGTGACATATCGCGTCTTTGGTGAAGACTTTTTCACGAAGCGAGTAGACGGCGTTGGCGGGACGCATGCATGGCCAAATATAAAATTATGAACTGCCACAACCTTGTAGTTAGTTGGTTGGTGTTGGGCAATGTCGCTGGGAGTGCGTCCCCGGGGTGGGGGAGGAGAATTGGTGTGTGCTAATCAGCGAGTGCTTGATCAAGGATGGGTGAAATTATTTCAATCAACGCTTGGTATTCTTTAGCTGGGATACAGAGTTGAGCAAATATGTACTCTGGGGCTTTAATAAACGATAAAACGGGGAATGGGATCAAGGGAAATGAGATTCCCAAAAAGGTACTCCAATTTAAATAAGCATTTCATTTTTACAGTTCTTTTTCACAGCCGAAGTGGGAGGGAGTTTACTTTGTTAGAAGAGCTTAGAATAGTTTTTAATTCATTTGGTTCAATAATTTGACTGATGTTGTCCTTGATGTGTCTGATATGTGATCTGCTTTAAAGGAACTGAATGATACGAACGATGCCTTGGAAAGTGAGAACTTCATACAAATTTTACCCAGACGAGCAACATTGTTGCATCAAAGACTCTGAAATGAATTAAGCAAATACTTTCAGTTCTAAGAAATACGTCAACGACAGATCGACTCATTAAAATGCTTCCCAATTGGTACAACTAGAAAGTATGCATCCCTTCTCGAAGAAACCCAATTCCCAACGCCCCAAATACTGCAAGACAACGCATATAAAAACCGACAAGCAGTATCGAACGAGTTAGTTAAAATACCTGCACGCCACGAGGCTTTTGGACTGAATGCTCCCATCAAGACGTCCTTGGAAGAGCGTAAGAACAAGGGAGCGGTCTAGCCAAGCGAAGGGCCAAAACAGTACGGGCTTCACATCATTAGCCGCGAGTTAATGCAATTCATCAAACCATGCGCGATCCGGTTTTTCGGGGAGTGTTTTCTTTCCTGCCGTGCCGTGTTGTGGGTCCAATTATTTTTCTCAAACGAATCGCGGCAAACTCTTCCTAAATCGGCTCGTTACCACCAGCGGGCGAGAATTTGATAACATTACATACGCGGATCGCGATCGGAACGGTCGAAAAAATCCACCCAAAAAGCAAAGAAAAAAAACACATAAGCAAAGCAAAAAGACGGCCGGTCAATCAGCATTCGAAATTTTGTGCCGGAATCGGTGTGCTCGGTGCGTTTGTTTTTCGCTAGCCCTGGCGGCATATCCTTACTCGGTCGGTCAAACCGACGTGCGGCACGATCAACCGTGAAAGATCGACGAGTGTTCAGTCACTGAGAGAGAGAGAGAGAGAGAAAGAGAATGCGAGACGCTGTAAATGACGAAAACAAAGCGACAACAAGTTGTATCTGTAGGCCGTTCGGGAGGAAATCAGAACCACCGTGTGGCATCGTGGCACCGTGGCCCCGTGGAAGATGGCAAAGATAGGAGAATTAATTTTAATTGAACATTTTATCGGTCGGAAAACGTCTGCAGAGTGCGGGAATTTCGGAGGCTTATGTTTTAATCAGATGTGAAATTAATTAACTGATTATTTGGACCACGATTCATTCGGCCGCTGGTTGGGATTTGCAACAAAGGGATGTAGAGAGTGCAAAAAAGCGATTTCCGAAAGAAGCTGTTGGCCAACCTGTTGGAATTCTCGTTGGGATTCTTGTTGCTCAGCCCCGTTCGATGCGGAGCGGGCGGGAATTCACGAGAGGACGAGCGCATATCGAACAAGATGCAGTTCAGCCGGTGCAGTCTGGTGCACTTTTGGGAACGTATAAATGTGTGCAATGCGAGATGCAGACCGGCAGTCCTCGGGCTTGAATGATGAATAATTTGTGCAGCATGTTGGCAGTGCGATTTGAATTTCCCATGCTGTGGAACACCAAAGGAACGGAGAAACGTGGAATGATGCGGGGTATTACATAAAGAAGGGTTTTGTTCCTTTTTCCCTTTGCTTGTAGCATTTGATTGTTGAGTTACAATGCACATTTTTTCGTCATCGATACTGTTGCCTAATTTATTTGTAAAATCACTCACACACGGCCGGTGGGCGACCAAACGTACAGCGCCGTGCGATGGCATACAAACGACGCCTACGACAGCAAATAAACAAACCACTAAAGTAAATAAAGTTTATCGCCACGGGCCACACGAACCACAAACCAGCAGACCAGACCGGCCCCTCGGACCAAGCACGGACACGAACCACAGGACAATAATAACAGCAACAGCAAAAAATCCCTTTTCCCTGCCACTGTGGAGGACCGCTGGAAATTTGGATGCAGAAATGCAGTGCACCACGGCAAGACACGGCAGACGAATGCGACGTTCGAACTCGCATCAAACTCGCGGCATGAAGGACCCGTTCCCAGTTGACCCCGCCAAAGAGCCGAAGGAGGAAAAAAAATCGCAAACGCAAGCAGAAACGGACCGACCGAAACGGATGGATTCGATCCGGAAAGTGTGAGGAAAAAATATGGCTCCAATTAAACTGACTCGTTGGTAGCCAATTACTTTGATTCGGACATAATGGTTGGAAACGGTCGCGGGTTTTGTGCGCTCGCAGGGACAAGGGCGAGATGGGCGATCCGGTTTTAATCACTGCCGCGCGCACGCCAGAGCCGGGCATCGACTGGGGGTGACCGTTTGTGTGTAGGAGACGCGAGAAGATTTCGCGAACGATGATGATGATCTCGGACGTCGATCGGGCGTTTACGTTGAAATCGATGCCCTGGGTTTGATGGGGTTCGGGGTGTTCCCCGTGTGACGGGAACGGTCGGCTTACGGTTGTGCTTTTTGTCGGATGGAGGGCGAACAGTGCAGGGACAGAATCGTTATTTTAACGAGACACTCTGCTGTTTAAGGAACGGCAGCAGGGATGGATCCTGCAAATTGAAGCATATTTTACTGCATCGGATGGATGGATTTGTTTTCGTTGTGCAGTTGTTGTGGTTTGATCCTTTCTCCCGTTCGTCTGCGACATGCATTTTACATTATTTTTATTTATAGGAAGATGTTTAACTATGTGCTAATGTGTGGAATTTTAGGTAGGGATCTGTATATTGAATGGAACTTTTTAAGAACAGTTTTTTTGGGGTTTTGGCTCATCCTTCAAACCTTAAAACCGTTTCTTAAAACTCACACATTTTAAGTATAAGAATTCAGCCATATTGAAACAACTGAAAGTGTATTAGAAATATTTTAGTTCTTGACCTGTGTCAAAGCGACCTATTAATGAAACTTGTTGAGTGCAAAGAGTCTTTAAAAGTGTGCTTAATCAACATCTCAATACTTCTAATGCTTGCAATAATTCTCCTAAAGCTTTGTGTAGAGATATTGCAGCATACAGTTACTTCATCAGCCTCCAGTCACAGCAGTTCAGTAGCATAGTGCAGCTAGACGGTTACATTGTTTAATCAAAACATCAAACTGCAGGCCGGTCTCACACGTTTTGAAACGTAATCATTCTTTCAAACGATCGTTTGTCGCCTGAACCGTAGCTTAATTACAAAAAACCAATGCCAAACTTTTTGTTGCAAACATCCACCGAAAGTATAGGTAGCGCTAAGAGATGGCGCTTTACAAACAAAACAGCATCGAACAAAAACACAGGTTGCAACAGTTAGCTCCATATTTGGGGAACGAAATCCAGCTAACATCGATGCCTGGTTCTGAGCGAAGTTCCGGTGCCCAATGGCCAATTTCCGGAGCAAACTGGTGACAAAGTTTCACACGCACCGTGTTGAAACAATTCCCCAAACTATCCCTAACTCATCGCAACGGAGGTCTCGGGAGGATAAAAGTTGCAACAAAACAAAAAAAATTAAACCCTCGCAGACACTTTTCCATGCACATTTAACGCATTCGCACAGCAAACACACCGAGCAGCGACTTCAGGCTGGACGACTTTCAGCCAACGTCTAGTGTTGTTTTGATGGACAAGTGAGTTAAAACCAGCCACCACCGGAAGTAGGCAAATCGGCAACTGTCTCGTCACACTTTAAATCCGGCAGTGGAATTGCATTTTGCGTTTCGGTTCCGGTTCCGAGAGTTGCATCTCGTCAAAACGGCATACGTTCTACAGTGATCGAACCGAGGCTGCCATAATTGAACCGCAGAAATTATTCATAAGGATAAATAAGACCGGAAATACACGGTGACAGTGCGTCCGGTGGTACGGTGGCATCGAACACTCTCCAGTGGCGCCAGTGACAGCGCTCAGCCCGATTGCGCTTGACAGTATTCAATTTTGTCACACCGAATCGCCTGTTCCAGCCGGATGTGTCACGTGCGTCGATTTGTGGGAGGGTTTTTGGGTGTGTTTCTCGTTTTTTCTTCGGCTGGATATTGTCAATCGACGGCACATATCCTCGTGAATGAGTCGGTTTTTGGGAGTAGTACGTGAATTAAAGGTTTTAAGGTGCTTGAAGGAATAGTGCAGATTCTATTAGCCACCAGCCTCAACCTACCAAGTACAAATTCGAATAATACGATTTGAGTTCCAGTTTTAGCTGGCCCGGCAATTCTAAAAGCGCTTCGACCCACTCGTACGAAGGCACGAACATGATGACGGCGATGATGATGGGCTTCGAACGGGAGAGATAAAATTGCACCCAGAACGATGTAACGTCACCCTGACATCCGATTGAAATTCGTACCAACGACCGAAACTTTGCCTCCGAAAAGCCTCAGAATGCGATGTTCCACACAGATCGGGGAAATGGCGAGGTAATTCGTTTTATTAAATTATTGCTCACCAGCTGACAAATGGTTGTCAAACGTCCGGAAGCGCATGCAAGGTCCGTGTGTTTCGTGAGCCTACGCGGTCGTTCTGTGTTCTGGTGAACCCGCTACACTCTCCGGACGACCGATCTGGATCGGGTTTCGTGTAACATTCGTGAGCGTATTGTTATTTATGATGCAAATCCGTGTCCGTATTCGTGATTGAATATTGAAAACGGCGGCATTAGGACACATTTTAGAGCGCATCAATCGTCTATTTTTTATCGAGCTTAAGCGGTGCGTTACATGAATTCTAGAGTGTGACAAATTTCTGGAATAATTTCTACTAAAAATATCTACCTTCTAGCTTCATTCATGTCTGGAAAATTCTTTCCAGCTATTTTTTTCCTTTTGACAAAACTGTCAATGCACAAAAAATCCTCACCAGTACACCCGAATGCGTCTAAACTGGCCCCCCTAACGTTGTTTACCGTGCTCAACCAAATAACTAATTGCACAGTTTACTTTCGATCGGTCGAAAAATTGCATACACGACGCGGTTTTCGCTGACTTCCATCGCCGGTGCATCGTTTAGCGGGCCGCGGAGGTCTCCCTTTTGGGACCGAAGAAACGCTGAAGGTCGGAAAAGCGAGCACGGAAATGAACGCGCTGCCACTAACCTTAACGAACACACCGCAAAGGTCCGTACACACGTTTTCTGTTGGTTTGTTCTGTTTCCTGTCTAAACACGGTGCGTGCAGTACGATGCATCGGGTCAACCCATGCAGTCGGGTGTGTTGCACCGTGCACCCGAAAAAAAAAACACACACACACACAAACAGACGAAAAAAGGACTTGCTTGAGCGGCTGCTGGTGTGTCTTTTTTCGTCTCCCTCCCTACATTGGCTCCCCGCGGGAAGCGACAGCACGGACAGACCAAGTCTGGGAAACGGGTGTCGTGATTTGGCAAGCCGGCGGGTTCGTGCGCTTTGTTAGCCTAATGCACCGCCTGCGCGTCCTCCCGACCCTAGGCCTCGGACGCGGGTGTGCAGTCGTGTGCAAAACTTCCGCAGCTAGGCAGTTTAGCGGAGGCTAGGCCTCGACGCTCGTTCTCAGCAACGTTGCACTGTGCAAATTGTACCACTGCACCGCGTCCGGCACTTATTGCAACGGATGCAACGAGGCCCGCTGGCATGTCTGGCCACACTACCTTTTTCTAGCCCGGGAGTTGTTCATCAACACTCGCATGGTCGGTTTCCGGAAGACGGCCGACATGACCTTGCGCTTGTGCACGTGAAACTGCAGTCAATTGGCAAAGTGCATTTGTCCGTGCCGAGTGGAGTGAAGTTCGCTTGGAGGGAGAACGTTTTTTTTTTTGCCTTAACGCATCGGTCACATCCTAGCCCAAGCGAATCGTCTGGTCGCGAGTAGTCGATTTTGTGTATAATATCTGGCGAAAATGTGAATTTGATTAGTCGCGAATTGAAATTCTAAACTCAATTTAACTTTGGACGATAAATAAATAATGTTCGCTCGGGGCGGGAGGACGTTGGACGCAGGGGGTTCTTTAGTGCCCGGAGTTGATCGGTTCGTTGGGTCGAAGCTGTCGAAGTTGCTACAGTACGGTTGGTCCACCAGGGTGTGTATGATTACCGTGCGTTTCGACCGGTAGACACGGAACGACCAAGCCATTTTGATCAGCCTGAATGGTGGAGTAGCAAGAGTTTGAGTAGCGTCCTGTTCGCAGCAGATCGAGCAAAGGTGAAGCGAAATGTGTAGCTAATGCTTACGTCAACCGTTTCAATTAGCTATGGTACGGTACGAACGAGCAGGAAGTAGTGGGAGTTTCAGCATAAACTGATGCAATGTTACAAATTGACATGAACTAGACTGACATATAAGTAATTAATGCTAAATGATGTTAAATCGGCGGGTGTTTGTAGCTTCAATTTATATTAGTTAATTTTTCAGCATGCCTTGGAAGAGAATGGTGTATAAAGCAGACAAAACAAATGTCAATGAGCTAATCTGTAGGAACTTTGGTCCACTAATCGAGACACTAAATGCTTAAAATAAAAACGGTTGCATACTTTTAGGTGTCGCAAACACAACGGTGTTAAAGTAGTCTCGTCTGTGGTCGTTATAGTCTTCGTGTCTCTGGCTACATGACACTTGATTTTTGACATTAAACGCTATGACTTCAACATCGAGGTTGGCAGCATGCAGCACCTAGAAACTCCAACAAGATAAACACTTTTTTAGAGTCATCGAAATTGACATTGCTATTGCCGACCCATACTATTCCCGCGCGTAAAATCACAATCCACATTGATGGAGCAACGATTTCGCGAATCTTTTCTGATCTGATTGACGGATAAATTCGTTAATGTGCCAATGCCCAATCTCATCGGGTCCTTGGAGAGATTTCACACTGCGAGTCCTTTTCTTGCTGCGAAGAATACGTGCAACACACGCATCCCTGAGGACCGTTTTCATCAAAGTCGTTCCATATCGTGCAGGACTTGCCGGAAAATTAGTTTTGCCAGCGCAACGTATGTGTGTGTCCGCGCGCTGACATTGAGACAAATTGCGACACTAAAAGGGACCGTTCGGCACTACACCGGTATGCTGAATGGAGTTTTGCAAATGATACTCCTGCTTCAGCTCTTCCAATGCTCCCGCTCTTGGGATCGTCATTCGATCGTATCTTTCGCATGGAAATATGCGGAACAATGCGTCAATCGTCGACGGTGGAAGTGAAGATGGAATAAAAATGTTTGCATTCGATTCCGTCCGTCTATCCCGAGAGAAAGGACTTTGTGCGTTTTTGCGTTTCTCTTCCTTTGCGAAAATAGGGCCTCCCTGCAGTTGCTTGTTTTTGTTCGGTTCGCTCCTCGTTTTGTTTGGTGCAGCTAATCTTCAAATCTGACACATGCTTCGGAGACGCGGAGATTGCGCTGCCACCCAGGTTGCGCTGGCCAGTGTGTGCGACAAAAGTCCTGCAACCGTCTTTCTGGCTGTGCGAGCTGCTGACGGATGGGTGACAAATTCGTCAATGGCACGGCCTGTTCCTTTCGGCTGTTGTCTTCTGTTTTTAGGGCTTGGACACAGTCCTTTCCCCACGCATCTCCCAACTTCCCCAAAATCGATCGATAACGAAGTTGTGCCGGCAACACACGGCCAAAGAGGCTGCAGTGTTCGAGGTTGCCAGAAAGCGATTCAATCACCGTTCGTGAGTGTGTTCGGAAAGGAATTTCCCTCGGTGCCGCATGCACCAGGTTCTTTCGGGGCAGCAGGGTTTTCATGTGCTGGACTCACCATTCTGCAGGTGAATAGGAAATTGGACCCGCACCAAGGAGAATTTCGCTCCACGTCCGTCCAGGGTGTTTTAATTAATCTCACCGGAAACTCCGACACACGATTTGATTTCGCTGGAAAAATACGATTAGACGGCGAATGACATCAAAGAAAACTGCGGACAGGTGTACGCGCTTGCCGGCTGGACAATAGCGCACCCTTCCGTACCACCGAAATGCTGGACAATGGCCGCCACTGCGGTTTAAGTGGACGCTCCTGTCGTAGTGTTTCGATTGCACGCTTGAGTGCTTTCTTTGCAGCTCATATGCACACGTAAGCAAGTACGAATGACGGGATGGCTTTTTCGGGGACAATGAAGGCGTCGCATTCTTTCTGCGGAATATAGAAACGGATTGTACGGATTGTTTACGCTTTTGAGACATACAGCATATGACGGGAGATAATTTGTAACATCGTTAACAGTACGCCAGGAGATGGTTTTAAATGAGTTAGTTACGGTATCTGCAAGACGATTTTTTGTTCGATTCGAGGAAATCTTGACAAACTCTTTGCTTGCCTACACGATCGTCAAAAGAACCTTTTTTTTTGAGGAATATTGTCCCAAAGAAATCAAATGGTAAACAACTAGACGTTGTAAGATAAATTACTTGGTTCATCAACAAAACCTTTAAAAATTGTCATTGCACAACTACTTCTTTGTGCTTTGTAGCACAGTTTTTCTTCGTCGTGCTACAGTTTTCAATTGCCACCAGTCGTCCAGATCGAAACGTTACAGCTTTACGCTTCACTGATAGGTCCGCTAATCATCGTCATTTGCGTCTCGCGGCTGTCCAACGGGGAAACCCTTCCACCTCACGAGCGCGCGTAATGTAATGAGCTGCCCAAACAGCCCCGCTGACTGTCTGTTTCTTTACCGCGAGGACCAACCAAACGAGCGAGATCCTATCGCGTACTCGCGTCCATGATCCCGGTCCGGAGCTTCCTAAAGCCATCGCACCATCGCAGCAGCGTTTCGGTAGCCCGTACTCGGACCAATTTTCATCTGGAAAAGTGCTAATTAACTAATTCGAGCCGTGATGGCAAAAGGGAGCTGACGGGGGAGAACCGATGTTTGTGCAGGATTCCGGATGGGACGGCACGGGACGAGCACAACGAAATGTGGCCGCTTCTTGTAAACTGGCGATACACCCGGACGTTCCGGGCACTGGCAGCAGCCATCGAGCCATCTCTTCTCCGCTGTGTGTGTGTGTGTGTGTGTGTGTGTGTGTGTGTGTTTGTGTGTGTGTGTTGGCGGGGCACTTCCCGCGATTGGCTGTGCTATTTCGTTAATTAAACTTCCGGAATGATTAATCAAAGCGTGGAAGAAAGGAACCCCTTTCCCGGGGTGTGGAGCTGACCGAGCAAATGCTCGAAAGCGGAGGGGGGTGGGCGCAATGACGCTTTTCCAGCTCACTCTCCTCTCGAAAGCGGCACACAATCGAGCTCGTCCGACGGTCGTTGCGTGGCGTAATGATTTTCCTTCCCACCGTTGTGCTGGCACAATTGGTCCGATCTCTTCAGGGCTTGCGAGCTGTGCCGGGTTTGCCCGGTCCGTTTGTTTGCCAGCCGTCGCAAGGATGCGTGGCCGTGGCCATCGTCACCGTTTCGTCGTTGATTGGTGGTGTCGCTGGTCCCGGCCGGACGCTGGACGGTGTTGTATGGGTTGCTGATCAGATTAAATCCAATCCACGCGGAAATTTGTTTACCGGCGATCGAAGGCAAACGTCGAAAGCGGCAGAAATTCGAATGGAATTTTAAACCTCCGGCCCCGGCCACGAAGCCAATATAACATCAACAGCTGTAATTCTTAATCAATTCAAACCCCTGTACCCGTGTACCGTACGTGGACCGTGACTGTTCTTGAACACTGGGTGGGACTCTTGTTGGCGATCCGGTCCGGTCTTTGTAAACGGTGCCACGGATCGGCCCACGGGAGTCAATGTTGGATGGCCACGGAATAGAGGAAAATTAAATCGAAACAACACCCTGGTATGCTGCGCGGGAGTATGGAGATTGGTGACAGAATTAACCATGGTTTTGCGATGAGTTGCGCTGAGCAATTGGGCTGGCGCCGTTCGGAAAAGCACACAAACTTGCACAAGGATGCAGCCTACCGAATGTGAACGTGAACGGTTTGTTGCTTCTTTCGATAAAGCGCACCAATAAACTCCCCAAATGAACTCTATCCTCTCACTTTTTGGTTGTTGTCTTGCAGTTGCTGTCTATTGAAAGCCTTTCTAAAGGGTTCGCGTTGCATCGTTACAATGCCTTTGTTTGAAAAGGGATCTGCTTTTAGTGTTTGATGGCTACAGGAGCCTATGATTGAGGACACTCTACTTCATTATCTATAATGGTTTCGAGGTAAAAACAGACCTCACTTCAAAGGGTGATAAGCATTCGATGATTGGAGCTAATTTGGTAAATAACTGTCACTTTTGTGCGCTTTTTTGATTTTTGGTTCGGAATGGCAGTTACAGCACAGTGAAGGAAACGTTTAGTGCAAAATTTCATCAAACTGTCCATTGTGGAATGTCCAGTAGACCGATGTGGCTCACTTTTCCAACGGGTTATTTTTCCGCATTTTCACTCTACCCAATATGAAAAGCTCAATACGCTAAATTAAATTCACTTGCTGTCTCGTGCATTGCCCACATGTCACGCTTTCCCAAAAACTAACAAGAAAATGACAGCAGCACCAATCGGCAAGGGGGGGGGGGGGGGGAAACACAAACCGGATCCGAGGAACCGTTTTTGATGCGTCAGAAATGCGTCAAGCGCTGTCATTCAATGCGTTTATCATGTTTTACTTTAAACTAACAAACGCAGAAAGAAAGACGAGCAAAAAAGGCACAACCCGCAGAAGAAGCAAATCGAGAATTAATAAAACTAAAGTACAAATATAAAAACAGAATACGAAAAGAGGGAGAATCAAAATGGATACTCACACATGCGTGTGCAAAACTTCGAAAGGTCGAAATGTCGAACAGGATTCATCTCCCCCTACAGGGACGCACGCAGGAACAGGAAATGCGCATTTAATTTATTATCGGCTTTCGTGACTCGTGCTGGGTTTGATTTTTGGACCGTTTTCGCTGTGTCGTTTGTTGTTTTGGTCGTTGTGACGCGTGCGATGGATTTTATCACTCGTCGGGAGTTTTCCATGGGGTGGTTGGTGGGGGAATTAAATGAGTAGCCAGCGCGCTGGTTGTCGCCGGAATGCACGGGTCATTAAAGGTATGACGAAAAACATCATAAAACGGCGTGATAGCGTGATGCGAAGGAGAGACAGAGGGAAAACCCCTTTGCCCTGTGGTACTGGCCGGGGTGGCTCAGTGGGTGAATGCAAATTTTATCTTTCTCCTATCATCCATTCATCCATTTTCGTTTCGGGTTTGGTTTTTTATTTCCGTTAGGCTCGTTGATTTGATTCTGCCATCACACACATTACGATGTAAAATTAAGTTTGACCCATTTGTAATATCCAAAAGTGGAATGTTTTGTTCGGAAATCCTCCAAGGACGAGACGCACAAAACAAAGCCACATAAAATCGCGCAAAATTCGTTCACTTCAACACGGTGAAATGAATAACATGCAAAAAAGCCTATCCGTGTCATAATCGTAAAATATTTGTCCGTGGAAAGTCTTGGAATGGGGGAGAAAGAAGCTAAGCCAGTCACATAACTGAGTAACGTCACGCATCGGAATGGAAGTGAAGCGTTACGCGTGTAACGATCTGCGGTTGATGTCAACTACAAAAAACTGTTCTTTTTGGCTTTCAATATTGTATTTTTTATTTCCAAAGCAAAGGGTCAAAATTGATAAGACATAAACCATTGTAATAAACCCCAAATTGTGTTTTGTAAAATCAAATAAATTCTTTTCCAAAAAATCTCACGCAAAGCGTTAGCGTTTCTCATTGAATTATATTAAATTCAAATCGACATTAGACACACATTCTCGTGGTCCTAACTGGTTCGTGTTATTCTAGTTTTTCCACATAAACAGCAAACCATTCTTCCTACACGCGGTGACAATCGGAAAAGCATATCCCAACACCATCTCGATTCACGGCGAACACGGTTTAAGCGAAGTTTTCACACCCCAATCAAATGATCCGAGTTTGTGCATGGAAACGTGTGGCCGTATGCTTACAACATGCTCCATCCATGCTCGGCTGTGAACGCCAACCAGTGCGCCGACACTTCTTTTCGCAACGTTTCCAGAACCGCGTGAGTCGGAGGGAAATAACGAAACCAATTATTCCACTTTAAATAGTCCGATAGTTAAAATTTAATTAAGCTTACACTACATTAAATTTCAAACCTCATCCCACTGTGGTGGGATAAGGGGTGGTGTGTGTGTGTGTGTGTGTGTGTGTCTCGTGAAAGGTAACGTAAGCACAATAGCTTTGTTAAAAACCGATTACAGTGCGCTGCATATGGAAAGAGCCAGCTGTCGCTTACTTTTTGACGTGAAACTTCTATTTACATACGTTTGTTATAATAGTTTTAATTTTGGGACTCAATGTCCTAAAACATGCTATGTGATATAAAACACACTGTTGTTTTTTTTTTGCAGAAAAGTATCAAAAATGTTGCAAATAGTACTCTTCCTCCGAAATTCAATTCTATTATTTCGTTTATAGCCATCCACGGACATGACCGGACACCGTCGAAGGAACACGTAGCTAAACTCCGTCCCGACCAGTGCTATAATAGCCATAAAAGCTAACCTCTTCCTCGGCAGCCTCAACCCACCCCAGGTAGGTTGGAATGGGTGAGTGTGTTTTATTTCTGGACCAGTGGAAAAGCACATACAGGAAGCTTTCCTTACATGCATGCATGTTGTGGGCTGAGTGGGTGAGATTTTGTTGGTGGAGAATTGTGCTAAAGTTATGCCTTAACCACACAGCTTCGACCAAAAACTCAATCGACCGTGCTGCCAAGGGGTTTCGCGGAAGAGAGAGAAAAGAGAGTGAGAGGGACAAGTGGAGATTTTGCAAACGATACGAAGCCGATACGGCTTAAGCTACCGGAAACTGTCGAGGTTTATTCAAATTGTATGGGATAATCTTGGGAGGACAGTCGGGGAGACCGGAGAGTTTCTGCCACCTGTCCGGCCTCACCACATTGTGTGCTACAGAGCGAATGAATGTGAAGACGGGAAAATGGTTTTAATGGTCGATGTGGGAAATTAGCGCCGAATTGGTTGGATTTTGTACATTCGCTTCAATTAATTGAATGTTTCAGCTTTCTTTCGCTGCAACAGAGAGAGAGCGAGAGAAAGACTTTGCCGATGTAACCACTAAGCTTCTCCACTTTTGTGCTTTTGCTCAGGGTAATTTTAGTTTTCGCTGGAACACTTTCCCAAATGCGATCGTCAAAGAAAGAATTTGTACCTTCAAAGGAACGTGGCAAGGGATGCAAAGGCAAGCTGGTTAAACATTTAATTAGCAAATAGCTAGTTTTGTGCAAATTGTACACACCCTTATACGCACAAATAAAAAAACACACACACACACACAAACGATGATGGTTCGTCCGTCATCGGGATGGAAGGATTTGCTTTCACGATGACACTCCTCATAAGGTAATCACACCCAGAATCGCTACTCTTCCCTAAATGAAAAAAAAACGCCCACACACACACACACACACACACACACATTCACACAAACTCACCTCTTTCCACTTTTCTCCCTCCAAATTATCACTCCCGTAATCATCTTCCGCAATCGCTTCGGTATTCGCTTGGGCGATGAAAATGCTGCCTCGCCCGTCTCAATCCCAAAGCTCGATACGATTCCACGATCGGGTGCAACTTTTACTCACTCCACCCTTCCAATGCACAATATTTCAGAAAAACAGAGAGAGCGAGAGAGAGAGCGAAAGAGAGAGAGAGAGAGAGAGAGAGAGAGCGCGCCACTCCAAGAACGGCACTATAATTAATACCACTTTTGCTAATAGGGCAAAAATTTTCATTTCCACTAATGTCCAATTATACTAATGTACGCCATGTTCTACATTAATAGACGCTGTTGTGCAGCGGATGGGTGAGTGAGGGAGACGTACGCCGCTGCATACATGGATGATGTACATCATTAGGCTCGAGTAGCCTTTTTCTCCGCTACGGCTGTGGTGGGACCGACGAGGGCAGTGGCAAGGGAAAAATCGCTCTCTCTCCCTCTCTCTTTCTCTTCCTCCCACTGTTTCAGCACGTCGTTTGAAGAACATTCGTATGAAGCGCAACTGCTTCTTGCCCATCACTGCAGAAGGCAAACGTAAAAAGCCCGTCAGCTACGATTGACGCTACGGCGGAAAGAAACTGAACGACTCACTCACTACCAACTCGTTCTCGTACGTACATACACACACTCGCCGCTCACGACTCACAGGACTGTCATCTTGAACTGACGCACCAGCAGCAGCATCAGGGGGAGGAGTGGGTGTCCTTGCCCTACGGGACAGACTCGCAATGTGTGTGTGTGTGTGGTGTGATGCGGTGTGTGTGGGATGAGATCATTAGCAGCGTTCATGCCTTATTACGTGCAATCATCCCTGTGGCGGCACTCCCAAGTTGCGGTTAAAACCGTCCCTACCATCATGTGGGCGGCAAGCGGGGGGAGGGAGGAGTGTGGTTTTTTGGTGGGAAGCAGTTTAAGCAGCGAGCTGCCTTCTCGCTCGGACACGCGTGCGTTGATTGTTTCAACTCAATTTATGTTAATACCGTTTACCCAGGGCCAGGAAGTAGTCAGTCTTCCACAGCTTCAGCCACCAAACGTGAGTTGAATACGCGGAACACCTACATACAGAGGGAGGTTTTTCGAAAAAAAAATTGCATGGAGACGCCCGGTCGCTCACGATGATGAAGCACGTGTGAGACCAGCTCGGCCACCATAAAAAGATACCCGACATCGAAATTGAATCAAACGAAACGAACGCTGGCATCGGTTCGAAACCGACTATTCGATTATGCTGGAACGCTTTACCGGTTCGATCCGAAATAAATTAAACACATTTTGGCCTTTTGCCGAACGAACCGAGCCACGTGCACACGGGGCTCGACACTTCTCAAGGAAACAAGTGGAGTGGAAATATTCATGGGACAGCCAACACACGACCCCCAGACCCGTCCCTTTGTGTCTTTAATCACATTGCAACAGCTGCAGCACCCGGTGCAGCATGTTTTCCGGGCAAACCGATTCGGCAGAAGAAATTTCATGTCTGTCAAATCATCAAATATTTATCGCCTTCTCGGAGCAGGGCACAAAGATGATTTGCTGGACGGTGAGTGAGGGTGAGACCAAGAACATGGGCCACTGTAGTACTGTAACCACAAGACGCTACAACAGAAGACACAGCATACGGTAGATCGTCTCAGCGCCTTGGTACAAAATTTGCAATTTACCGAACGAAAGCAGGTCCGTTTTGGTGCATTGTGAAATGGCAAGGCGAACAACTGCAACCGGACTTTATTGTACCGGAATTAGAAGCTTCAGACCACTCGGTACATGTCTTGTAACGTGAGAAACTGCAACAGTCCGATTGTGGACACTCAAATATGCAGACAGCTGTATTCGAACTCGATGAAGCAGAACGTTTGAATTACTAAACCATGCAAATGTGTTGTGAAATGTTTTGCAGTGCATAAAAATTGCTCCCATCCGTAGCACACTTGTTTTGCAACATTTACACGGGAAGTGATGTTATTCCGAAATACTGTGCATTGGGGCTTTTTATCGCCTTCCGTAATGAATTAACAACTGCCACACACGCAGGTCGAATCGAATTTATCAAACATCCCAAATACAGACAGATGACATGCGTGCTGCCCTCCCGGCGAGTTGTAAACGACATCATGAATAAAAGCCTACAATAGTCTGTCAATGGCTCGGCTCGGCTTGGCTCCTCCTCCTCCTCTTTCTGGGAGGACCGTCCTAATCAAATCACACCACTTCGTCCATGGTGCATTATCCAACTCGGAACGCGCTGTGGATGCACCATTCGCCAATAAAAGCCAATCGCAGACATCGACCGGTTATTGTTCCGGTAAAGACTCTTCACCGGAGGTCCCGTTCAATTACTTTACAACGAGCTCGCAGCTCTTCACGTCAAAAAGTTGTCCCTTTGGCATCGTTCGCAGGACCGCTGGCGTAGTGCGTCGCGGAACCTTCGACTCTTAATCCGGACGGGCGCACTCAATGGTGAGTCTGCGTTTTGTGTGCGTTCTCAGGAGTTGATGGAAATTCGATCGGTTTATCTCGGGAGCTGCGGGGTAATGCGTCTTACCTCGGAAACCAGCCAATCATTATGTTTGATTTGGACAAAACATTTTTCAAACAGACAGGGTGGGCGTACGTTGTGCTGTGTGTCTATCGGCGGATGATGGTTGTTGGCGAATTGCCGATGAAAAAGCCAGAAGAAGCATTTGGCAAAAGCAAAGAGAACAGTATTTGAAATGAAAGTAAATGTATGTGACAAAATATTTAACTGAGGTGATATTTTTTATGTTGTCTTCAATAATTGTTTGGGAGACGCTTGTTGTTTTGTAAAGGTTTGCAAATGATAAGCAATAGCAACGAAATTACTATCATTACACTCACTGTACTGCCTAGAGGACATTTTAGTTTCAGCAGCGATCAAGTGCATGATCTCACCATCCCTAAAACACAAACATGTCACATTTGAAAAGCATCTATTGTCCCTTTTTAAACTTCCTGCGTCGTGCTCACTGCACGTGGTTGCAGCACTGAAAGGACGAGATCAGTAGTCCATCATTTTGATCTCTCTCTCTCTCTCTCTATCTTTCCCTTCTGTTCTCTCTCGCACACATACTCACTCTTTTCAAATCGTTGTCCGAATCAAGGTACTATCATCACGCTTCTGCTGGAAACGATAATAACACTTCAATCTAAATAAATGCTCCTTCGTCGTCATCATCATCACCACAGTGTCCGTGTTGCCGCTGTCGTCATCGTTATCATCGATGTGTCATTGTTTTTCGGGGTAAGGCCCAGTTTGGGCAGGCAATTCCCCATGCAAGCAGACCACCGGACGAGCAGAGCGCTCTCGGAATGACCGGAAGGTGAAAGCAACGCGCCGAAAAGGGCTGAACGGTGACGTCTCTCGTGCATTCGGCGCAATAAGCGCCCACGGTAATGAGATGGAAGATGGTGCATCCCGAAAATGGATGGTTTCTGTGCGTTTCATTTCTCAAAACTGCAGAATGGAAGAAATTGAAAGAGTGGAAGAGTGAGAGAGAGAGAAAGAGACAGTGAGAATGTATATTTTCCCTGCTGCGTGTGTGTGTGTGTGTTGGATGCAGTAATCCTTTCCCAAGTGAGAGGACCTTACTGGAAGCCAAAAACCCGTCCACGTACGGTACACATCGACACACACACACACACACACGCAGTGACATCATATCCGGGTGCTTTACATCGCTTCTTTTGTGCCGGCGCCAATGGATGGAGAAGAAATTTTAATTAAGTAAATGGTTTAATTATCAAAATGGCATTAATTCGATGTCATCTCGTTGATGGCTGCTATTCAATGCCGGCTGATCATGCTGATGGACGAGTGCGATTGGTGGCATTCTCATGGGGGTGTGTGTGTGTGTGTGTGTGCAGTGAAAGAGGGCCGAACGTGCACGGAAGGCTTTTCAATGAATCCGAAGTACCTTGGGGCAATATTTAAGGTAATTGGCTCTTCCGAAATGGTGTTCCGGAATTTCGGTGCATGTAAGCGAGCTTTCCCAAAAACGAACGGTGCTGAGGATAACAGACGAGATGGAAACGCACAGTATTTCACAGAATTTTCCCCACGTTTCAGTTGCTTGCAATGGCATCTGGCTACGAACTGGTGGCACGTTGCTGTGTTTCTGATAATTTGCCCTGTTGGGACAGTTTCATAATCGACAGCTCATATAATAATAGTATTCTAGAAATTGCTACTAAAAGGTCTTGAAATTTTGCTATGGAAAACGCACAATCAGCTGCAACAAAATCTCTGACGTTCACATAAACAATCCAACGACACGCAACCGCTACTTTATGCTAATTTTAACTCGAGCTCTACCACTGTTTCCAGTCGAACAAATCGTGTTAAATTTATGTCTCCTAAAACTAGCACACCCCTTTCGCAACGAAGGGCGCTCTACTGATCCACCCCATTTTTAGGGGTTGCCTTTCACCCGCGATGCGTTTTCCATTCGCAGGTCAATGCGTGAGTGTCAGCCCTTCAGCGTCCTAAGGGTTTTCCAATAAATCTTTTCTTCTAGCTCGGCCCAGACGACGGATGGGTTGAACTGAAAATTCGAATCATTCGCATTTCCGTTTTCATCAGCAGAACGCTTTCTTTTCAAACGCGCTGTAGAATAAATTACCCGATCGTGTGTGTGTGTGTGTGTGTGTGTGTGTGTGTGTTTGAGGGTTGTACAATTCGATCGTCTTTGCTCACATAACACTGAGAGAGAAAGAGAGAAAGAGAAAGCGAGAGAGAGAGAGCATTAGAGGTTGTTAAGCCAAAATCGAAGAAAGACGAAAATGCTAAAAGAAAATGACTGTGGCACGCCTTTTCCTAGTTTCGTCAAATGATCTCATTTTGGAGCGTGCAGAAATGCGATTTCTTAAAGAAGATATCCCACAAACATTCGAGATGGGAAAAATAAATAAATGTAGAGAGTTTGTTGGATAAGGATTTTAGAAAGGAGTTAGTGAAACAATCCTATTGCCCTAAACTAGTTGGATTCTGTAAAACATTACACAACTTGAAGTGTTCAAGGCAATCACAAAACGCCTGAATGTATGCATGAACTTGAAAATCTCTCATAAGCCTCAGTTTTCTTTTTAAGGCTGGATTTCGTACATCCTTGCAATCATACGTTTCCGGGAAGTAAGTCTTGCTGCCAAAATAACCCAAAACCGGCCCGGACGAATATCTATCTGCAACCAAACCGCTTATTCAAATCATCCATCATTCCGCAAAACTGTGAGCAGCTTTAAAGGCAAGCTAATTAGTGGCGCATCGTACCCTGAATCATCCTTACGAACTGCTATCTCTCCCACCGAGATGCCTCGGCTCCATCCAACCGACACAGACAAACCACCCTTTAAGGCATAGGAAGTCTGAAGTTGGGCTCTTCCACCCAACAGAATCCCGAACCGTTTTCCCAGAACAAAAAAACACCCTCACACATACAGGCAGAAAAGGTGAACAGTAGTGTTGCAGTGTGTTCACAACTCGCTCCAAACGAGACTCCCCAACACACTGGTGACGGCGTTACCTGTGCGAACCCTACGCCACGCTTGCCGGTTGGAGCCTGCGGACAAAAAATCTTGAAACATTTACAAGCGGCGTTAATTAACTTTATTAAAGGTTTTTGTGTTTCTATAATTCTATTTTCACAATAAGCTTACACAACAATAGCCTCGCCGGTGTGGGGTGTGTGCAGGGAGAAGCGAGCTCCAAGCCAAAGCAAGTGTGTTCGCTGGTCCCTTTTCTCTCTCTATCTCGCTCTCTCTCTTCCTCTCGCGTTCCCAATCCTCTTTTGGCGCGTTCTTATTTCTGCAGGGTTAGAACTGATGAGACCCTCCACCGAGCAGCAGTAGTAGCAGCAGCAGCAGAACCAGTAGCAGCTCCAACAAACAACCAATTAAAATAGAGGAAAAACTTTTCCTCCTCTATGCACGAAAAGCCCTGGCGGTGGTCCCTGGTGATGTGCCGAGGGTCGCGCACTCCGTACCGTACCACCGTGCCGGTAAAAGGTGCGTCCAGGAGCGTGGAAAAACCGGAAGCGGTACATGACTTCATTAAAATTACGAATGAAAACGATTGCACGAAGCTGGCGAGATAAGCTGCTAAATGGGGGAAGGATCTCCAACGCCCTCAGTTTGGGGCCGGGACGGTCGGACGGAAGGGAACCGCTTTATATCCGAATCCGATGCGCTTAGCGCCGGCAATGGTACCACGGTTGCGTTGCTCCAGGTCCGACGGCTCGAGGTCAATGGGCGAAATAATGAACTTCGAAACGGGCGATCGATGCCGACATACCTGATTGGCCTGAAGTGAGTGTGAAACACAGCAGAAGTTAACAATGTTGATCGGGCACCGAGGTCGGACACTTGATGTTCTTGAATAAGCTATCTAACTACACTTTAATTAAATTACCTTACCAATTATTTTTTTAACTATAGAAATGATAAAATTGGAGGAGATTAACTATGAACTTAAACTAGTCACAATAAACCGTTTTCTAACTCTTACCAACAAACTAAACAGGAAAGCTCCAATGCAAATTCTAACGCAGTCACGACTGAGCGCTTCTCTTCTTCCTTGGTACATTCTGATATAAAATTCTCACTTCCTCTCTCACACTTTACCTACCCAGAACGTACTGGTGGATCACAATTTTGCGCCCACAATTAAACGCTAAACCGACCGAGCCATCGTCCCACCGAGTACCTGTCCAGCACGTCCTGCAGATGCCCTTCTGTGGCCTCAACTAGCAACCGACACACTCCGCACCATCCCCCTTCCAGAACAGTCGCTCTATGTTTCCATTCATTTTCATTTAATTTAATTTAACTTAATTTCGTTTCATTTTGTGTGCGAAAGTGTGTGTGTGTGTGGTGTGTGTTTTTGTTTGCAGCATCGTCTCAGCTTACAGTTTCCACTCACCTTGCGCCACTCGGCCGCCGTAACCGTGTTTTTACTTCGATTTTTTTTTGTATTGCGGTGAATTCATCCGTTTTAGAAAGTATCTTTCCATCCGCAGTGCCGTCCCTTCGTTCCTGTAAGTGAGGCAATTGTTCTGCTGCTACCAAACTGCACTACCTTACGATGGAGTGGTGGTACGGGTACGATGTTGCACCCCTTCCAAAAGTGGGGGTTTTCGTGCCGTGCCGGGTGCCTGCGACAGAAGGACAGGCAGTAGTAGCAGCAGTAGCTCGTCGGCTGCTGGCACAAGACAAGAACAAATTAATATTTAATTATACAGCAATTTAGCCAACTTGCTCGACATCGTCGTCGCAGTCGGCGCTGTTGCGTTGCCGTTGGAAACGGGCGTGGGACAGCCGCACCAAGAAGCACATCCTCCCGGGAAAATGGACCCGTCAGGCCGGTGACGGGTGCCGTTTCTCATTTGAATGGGTTTCAGTTGCCTGCCCGGATGCGTCGCAGTTGTTGTTACTTTCGATGATGATAGCTGTGATGATGATAATGATGACGATGACGATGGTGGTACTGTTGTTGCACCATTCTTATTTTACAGCTCCAGCGGTGGGGAGCTCCTGCAGCGAGGGCAAGCTAATTTCAAGCGACAATGAAAGACTACGCGACGCTGTGTAATGTCTTCATGACGGACGCGTGGCGAGCGTATTGGTCCAGTTTTCCAGTTTCCAGTTTTCCGTAAGAAAATCCCACACCATTTACAAGAGAGACAACCAAAATTGCTTCCAGCTTGGTGCTCGAGGTAATTGGTATGTTTTTCTGCTTTTGTTTAGAATCTTTTTAACCATTAGAACGAGTATTGGAAAAAAGCTTACTGCAAAGATAAAAGCTAGGGGATTCCAAACTACGGTTCATTGGCCAAATGCGGCCTGCTAATTGAGTATATAAATGCGACCCGCAAAGCCTTTTTTCAGAGTTTTTTTTTTAAATTGGTTTTTAAGTTATTCTAAGTCATTTATAATTTAATTTCATAAAAGTCTAAAATTGAAGATCGTTGGACAAGACAATGAAGAAGTATTCTATGCATAGAAAACAATTATTTAAAATGGTTTAAATTGCATTTTTATAAGATTATTTTATCAGTGGCCCTCAACTATACTCATTCTGAAGCAAGGCGGACCTCACAAGGAAATGTTTGGAAACTCCCGGTAAGAGTTCGTGTAATGTAAGAAATGGAAATGTTTTGTTTAGCTAGTTTGCCTAAACGGACTAATAACCTTTGTTTGTAGAACATCAGTGCATAAACTTAGGCGTTTTCGAACGGCACAAATAAGTACGCCTGAATATATACAATCATCAATCTACTGGATATGAGAATAATGCTCAATGCTCTTTTCATCGTTTTCACTCGAATAAACCTTCCTTTCGGTTAAACTCGATCCGCATTAAACAACCCAACAAGTCTTCGGATATTAATATTTCAAATTTCCCTAAAGACAACATTTGTCCAACGAACACGAAAACCGGTGCTACACGGCTCCATCCGGCTGTAATAAACGCTAATGGTGGCGTTAATGAGAGTGACTTTTCATTTTGCGACCCGGGAAAAATTGAATAGCGGCAACGACGCACGTCGGCTTTTCCGACACCTTGGCCGATCGGAATTCCCAAAAGCCAATAACAGTGCCAGGGCCACGCTGGTGCAAAAATAAAACCGTTCACGTGAAGACGCCCACATCCACGCTCGCACAACCTTTTCGTCGCACAAGCTGTGGTGTATAGGGGTGTCCGCGTTTCGGGCGAGAAAATCATGCCTCCGGACTGATAGGCAGGCCATTTAGTTGATTGCTAATTTCAAAGCTCACTGAAATTAATCACGAATATGGCGTACTGCCTTGCTAGCCGCTTCGCCTTCTCCGCACCAGCGTCATTTGGGGTTACTTTTTTCGTTGTTACCATTCCGTTCCGTGTTCCGTGTGTGAGTGTTTGCGTCCTTCTTCATGGAAATCCATCTTTCACCACAGCAGAGGCTTCTTTGAATCGCAAGGCAGATGCGAGCAGCGTCTACAAAGAATGGGCCTCATCCTCGGCCCATTGTGGCGCCGCACATGCAGAGTGTAATGTGTATCGGGCATTAGAGTGCACATATTTTCATGATTAAATGCTGGCCTATTATTGTGCAGCGTATTCGCCAATTGTTTTTTCCTTCGTTCTCTCAAGGGGAGGGGCTTTCAATGTGTGTGTATGTGTGTGTGAGTGGATTTGATGCAGGATAAGTTTGGTATGGAAGCTTCTGACGTGCCGAGCGATTCATTCAACAGTGATAAGCCATTAGGAGAGTGGCATGGTACTGCTTTTAATCGCTTTTTTTATATGTTCCAGTTTTAGGCTTCGAAGGAAAACTGTATTTGAGGCCAGTGTTATGTACAAGTTCAGCATATACAATATTTCTAGATTATTCTTGGAAGTGTATGATTGAAACCGATTGCGTTTATTATTGAAAAGCAATATCTTCAATTAATTGTATTGAAAAGCTTCTGTGAAATTAAAACATAAAACCAGCGACAAACAATGGTATCGAATTCGAATGAAATTTAATCAACTCCTGTGCCCAACATTCGCTCGAAATACTGTGCAAGCTGTAATTGTTTAGGTAAAGTCCAATAAACAATGAGGTAATCGAGTTCAAACTTTCTTTCTTGTTGGATTGTTATCACTATTCCTTCAAGCTTACGTGGGAAACAGAAACACAGGTTCAATATTTTATGTTTTTAAAATTTTCTGTATTTTTCTTCTTTTCATTGAATGGTTGGTTTTTCATTTTACTTCCATTTTTTTTTTGCTGGGATAAGAACATACTCTCGCTCGATACAGGTGATACAGAATGTGTCGGTAGTGTAGTTTGTTCGGGAAAATATCTCTTGCTAGTGAGCATTTTTAATACTTGCTTCTTGCTGCCATGAAGTTTTGTAACTCTCTTTTTTATGGTTAGTCTGCATCCAGTTCACTGTCCACGCTTGTCATTAAATCCACTGTAACATTAAAACGTATATCCACAGACAGCAAATGGTTCTGGTGGTTTGGAAGTTGTTCGATGTGCCTTATACTGTCTTCTCTAAACTCTTCAGTTCGTTCTTATAGATAAAAAGGGATACGATGCGATGTAATGCGAAAGAGAAATTGAAAAAGAAGCCCTTTACTAGCATTTTCATTTTCTTGTATCACTCTGTATACGCCTGTACCTCTGTGTGTCGTGGATTTTTTGTTTGTTTGGCTGATCCTATGTCCATGCAGATTTGGTGGGCAAATTTACGGGTATGAGTGTTGAACGCGAATTTACATCCATCATTTCTTAACAATTGTAATTGTAACACCGATAGCCAGTATAAATCACCGCTCAATACGTTTGCAAAGTGCGTTTCCTGTGTTTCTGTGGCTATTTAATGATGAAAAAATTTACGTTATACTGATTCTGCTTCAGAGCAACTCGTTCTGTTACATCAAATTCATGCTAAACGAAGATTAAACTTTCCTGGCTAGATTATTACCGGGTTTTGGTTGTATTTTCCATTGCAAGCGTCTTACGTTGCACCTGCACTTTTTGCTTTTCCCATGATTTTCACAATTTTCTCGTCTTAAACTGCGTTACGATAGTTTATAATTACAGGTTTGCAATAATTTACAATGTGCTCAAAGCGTCACCCGCTCTCCTGCACGCTGGATGCGTTTGGAAGCTGAGTCACCCCAGAGCAACGGTTCTTCTACCCCGCTTCACTCAACCGACGCGAGACCGAAGCCCTTCTTCTAGTGTGTTTGTGTTTCTGAGTAACCTTAAAAGCAAAACGGGATTGTGTGTGTTTTTTTATAAATTAAATAACAAAAAGTTAGTCAGTAGCTATCGCTTAACGGTATCCTTTGCGCCTTGCTAGCAACCATTTTCTATGAGTGAAAGCGGCCAAAAAGGAGACTAAGAGAAAGATTAAGTCAGTGTATCTGTGTCCAAGCCACCAACGTTGGTTGGCACACCAAATGGCTCTCCGCTTCATGCTTTTCCGCATGCCTTTTTCTATGCTCGCTACTGATTGTAGCGCTGTCACGGTTGCACGAATTAAAGTTAAAGGATTGTTTTCTGTTTTTTTTTACAACTATCTTAACACTAATTTCTAGTCGCTGTAATTTCATACAAGCTTCCTTGCTTTATCGTGTTGTGTCTGTTTTGTTTGATCAATAATCATTACTTTACTCCCTTCTGCTGCAACGCTTTAGTATTTTCAGAGGTTGTTTTTTTCCTCTGGACTTCATCCATCGTCTTTCGTCCTGTTGCACATACAGTTCTAGAGAGAGATTGAGAGTTTAAACTACAGTTTGATCATATTTTACAAGTACCAACTACACATCGATCACGAGTTTCACGAAGTGAGGCGGCTCATTTCTTCTTCCAAACGTCATTCCTTCTTTTTGGCCTTTCAATTAGTCGAGCGCCAAGTTCGTCGTAACAGCAGCCTCCTCGCCCCTACGCTACAGAGCCTTCATTAGAGCTAGTGTATTTTCTTCTATTTAACATCACAATACGATTCGTCGTGGTTTCGTCGCTTGAGTCGTTTTCTGCCGCCCGTCCCGCTAAACGCGCTAAACGGTGTCCCCGGTGCCACAACATCAACAGAAGCCCAGCGTTTACCATCCGGGATAGAATGGGGAATGGGTAGTAGCCCTCTTCCCATTGGGGTAATATTATTCACAACGGCTTGGCTCGGAGATCTGAAGCGCTCTCACATACACGCACTGGCCGTACAACAAAGTTCGTCATTAAATGGCACCGAAAAGAGAAAGGAGAAGGAAAACGGTGAGCGCCTCTGGACTCCGCCGAATCTACAGAATCGTGTAACCGTCCGGGTTGCTATCGTTGTCCGGATCGTGCAGGTCGGACGTCAGCGTCGAGGTACCGGTCAGCGGCGATGACAGCTTATCGTGGTCCTCGTCGCCGCCAGCCCCATTCAGTGGTGTCGGTGTGGCGTTGCTGTTGTTGTTGTTGCCTCCAGCGCCACCCAGCGCATTACCGGTTCCGCCGGCGCCCGAGCCCATCGCGCCTGGATGATGCTGCAGATGCATCGGTCCACCGGTCGGCGTTCCCACCATACCCGAATGTTGCTGCGGATGATGATGCTGCATCTGATGGTGATGACCTCCTCCTCCACCACCACCACCACCACCCCCTCCGAGCGTATGCGGTTGCTGCTGCTGGTGCGGATGATGATGATGTTGATGCAGAAGATGCTCGTTGGCGGGGCCGTCGCTGACTGTATTTGGTTCGTGCTTGGTGCTACTATTCGCTAGACTATTCATAATTGAGCTGCCGCCCCGGCCACCCATCGACGCGAGCATTGCGGCCTGGTGCTGGTCCGACTTGATGCCCCCACCGACCGGACGCATGCAGTTGTTACCGCTGGTGTCGCCGTGGCCCGTTTCGCCGTACAGATTGTTCATGAAGGAGAGAGCTGCAGCTGTCGTTGCGGCACAGGACGGGGAGGATGTAGAGGTGGCTGTTGAGGTGGCGGTAATGGGAGGACCCTGGCCGGAGTTGGAACCTCCACTGCCGATGGACGACGGTGTCAGCGGTGGAGTGTACAGATCGGCAGTTCCGGAGTAGCCAAGCTCTTTCTTGATCGTAGGCGGCACTCCGTTGTTCGAACCGTTGTTTGTCGGCGGCTGATTAGGCGGCTGCATCTGGTGGTGCTGCTGGGCGGCTAGGGCAGCGGCGGCAGCGGCTGCAGCGGCTGCAACTGCCTGCTGCTGCTGATGCTGCTGGGGCGATCCATAGTCGTAGCAAGGTTTCAGCAGACCGCCTGCATTCGGGTACCCAAACTGTCCGCCATTAAACTTGGCATGGGTATGCTGCTGTTGCTGTTGCTGAGATTGATTGTAATTGGAGGCGCCAACACCAGCGCTACCACCACCACCACCTCCTCCAGTTGGATGATGTTGGTGATTGTGGTGCTGATGGTGAAGGTGCTGATGATGCTGATGCTGATGCTGTTGCTGTTGCTGTCCCTGCTGGTGATGGTGCTGTTGCATCGAGGACAGTACTCCGTCCGACTGTAGTAGTTGCTGGTAGGTGCGCATGGCGGCCGAGGACGGATTCGTCCCGGCCGCCGACGGGAAGTCGTCCATCGCAGAGAGCTTGCGCATCAGGCCCATCTCCTTGCCGTAGAGATGGCCGTACAGGGCCGGACCGTCAGGACCGTTGGCGGCCGCCGCGGCAGCCGCTGCAGCAGCAGCTGCCACTGCGACAGCCGCCGCCGACGAGCCGCCATTGGAAGGGGAGTTGGGGTTGAGACCGCCGGCGGCCGATGAAAGCGGGGATGCGTTGAGTCGGGCCAGGGCGAGATTGCGCTGGGTGGCCAGGTCCAAATCGTCCAGCATAACGCCGGCAGCAGCAGCAGCAGCCGCGGCAGCTGCAGCTGCGGCGGCTGCGGCGGCCGCACTACCCGGTGCCGCGGTCGTCGATGAGCCGCCAACTGCCGAACGACTGGCCATGATGGCCGACAGGGCCTCGTCCACGCCCATGCCGGACGGGTGTAGCGCGGACGCGGATGGCTGGGGCGGCTGAGAGGGCAACGGGGGCGGCTGCGGCTGCTGGACGGGCACGGGCGGACGTTTCATCTTCGGCGGACGACCCAGCCGGGGACCATCTCAGTCGCGGGAGCGCCGGGGCCTTCCGACCTTGCCCTTGCGCAGCGGCGGGTTCGTCGCACTGTTGGTCGTCTTCACCAGCTTGTGCCAGTCCGGTTCGCACACCAGGCTGCCGCCGAGCATGTAGTACCGGTCGCCCTGCACCAGATGACTGCCGCACTTGGAGCACTGGAAGCACTTGAGATGGAACACGTGGTGCTGCGGTACCGACTGGCCGTTGTTGTTGTTATTGTTGTTGTTGTTGTTGACGGTGCCGTTTTGATTGTTGTTGTTGGCGGCGTTGTTCAGGTTGTTGTTTATCGTCGTGTGGGACGTCGTTCGCATCACGAACTCGTTGGCGGGTATCGTTTGATGGCAGGCGGAACACGCACCGGAACCGAATAACCTGCGCCGGGAGAGAGGGAGGAGCAAAGAAAGCAGGAATTAAAGAATGAACATTCGGAATGGCAGTGAAAGCAGTTTAATGACCTAATTTTGTTTGGCCATGTTTTAAAATCTCAGCGAAGGAAAAACCACACAAACAGACCGCATTGGGGAAGGAAAACCCCGTAAGGACGCGCGCGACCAAGCGCAAAAAGCATGCGGCACTCACTCCAGGGCACTTACAACGCGCCAAACTGTAAACACCGGAAGCTGCGACAGAACGGGCGAAAAACGAACCACATCCCCCTCCCACGGGTAAGAGCAGGGCAAAAAAAAGCAATGGTAAACCAAAACAGAAAATCACGTCCTTGGGCGACACGACGCTGGAACGCGCAAAACAACCAAGCGCCACACCGGCACACCCGTGTCTCGAGAGCGAGCAAGCGCAAATAAATGCGCCACGATCTTGAAGAGAAGTTTGCATCGCCGTGTCGTGTCGTTTCCGTTTCGTTCCAAGTGTTTTCTCTCGCACCTTTCGCTTTTCGTGGACGACTACCACGAGGACGACGACGGACATGGCACACGACTTGCTGTGTTTGTTGTTTCCCTTGCGTTCCACCACTTCCAACCACTCCCAGCGAGGAATATTTTCCTCGCCCTCTTCCCTTTTAATCCTGTTTTCGCCGTTCGCGTTCGGTGCAAGCGTGCAGAAACCGGAGCTGAGGCGGGGATAGCGGGGAGATAGCTCCACACCTCGATCTCGATGGGTTTTTCCCGTTCCACTTCCGGTGTCTGGGAAGGGCTGCATGGGCGTGTAACCTCTCGCTTGAACAAGGTGCTCGAGCAAACGATTCGTGTAATCTGTGCTGCTTGACATTGGTTTCTTCGACAGATTTGTGTGTTCTTTTCAAACGCCCAACAAGGTGAGCGTGTGTGTGAGTGTTGAACGAAATGAGTTGTAAAAGTGCTGGATGTAGAGAGAGGAATATCGGAAATATCGTTTATTTCTATCGTGTTGTGCTACTCATTACATTTTGCTTCCAAGAGTTCATAAGCATCTTCACGAATCAATGCGCGTCCCGACCACTTGAAAGCCTTCAGCGGAGACCAACAAGGGCAGGATTCGCACTCTTTCTACTCTCTCGAGATGAACTGCAAAGAAAGGAACTGAAAATCACTTATGTAAATCGAGTCAGGTCCGCTCTCCCTCCAAATCAAACACTTTTCACCAAACATAGACACACACCAACACACTTACGCAAAGGAAGCACTAACAAGCGGAAAAAAGCACCCTCTGTCCATACATCTAGGTCGGTAGTGAACCGGTTGACGGGAAATTACGGGAAATTTGTTTGATCAACTCTGTCAACAAGCATAACCAAACACATCCACCCACCTACCCTCACACATACAATCACAAACATGGTGGCATGCAGTCGAACAGCTGCTGGAAGTCGAAGAGGAGCAGGAAAAAAGCAAACGACCCATGAAAAAGAAACATCTTCTCCCTTCTCAGTTTTGCATAAGGAAGCTGGCTGCAGGGATGTGTACGGAGTGGGTGGTGTTAAAGTTGGGTGAAAATTACTTCGACAAACAGGACCCCCACCCCGTACCACCGCCGGTACGTTCATGCAGGGAAGGAAGTGTCGCCATTTAGCAGTTTATAGTCCGAACTTGGGGGAGTTGCTCTATTAGGGCCACGCATGGTGAAAATGGGTGTCTCGCAGGTGGAATGCTAAACTGCATGTGCAACCCCGTTCATACGTCCCGGAAATGGTAATCAATGTTGTGGAAACATATATAGGGAGAAAAACTCAACTCAGCGGCTTTAGAACGCAAAGGGATGTGTTCGATGTTTCACCGATCTCCACTAATGGTGACCATTCGGGAACCATCTTCACCACAAACGCACGAACTCAGCATCATCATGCAAACGTCGTTAATTAAGGAACATCGGTTGAAAGGCACAAGCTTGCTGGAATGGAAGATGATAATGAAGGAGGGAGAGGGGCTCGGACCGAACGGGTCGTTAATAATTTCTAAGGACGAATAATCTATCGCAATTAGAAGCATTATTCTGGTCCGTCCGCTCCGTCTCCGTCCACCCATCGTCGGGCGGCAACGGAAGGCATAATTGAGTCATTGTTTGGTCTCTAATTATGCATGGCCCTATGCAAACATCCCATTTGGCGCTCCTTTTCATTAGGCGAAACTTTGCTTCGCCTTCCACATTCTCACCCGCACACCTTCCCCCACATCGTGCATCCCGTGCCGGCTAACCCCATTGTCGGCAGTAAAGGTGCGAAAGTTAAATTTAATTCCACCCTGGCCATCGCGTCAACATCAACCCTGCCACTTTCCCGCCACCAGTTCGGGAGCTTGAGAAAGACAAAAGCGAACACAGGCGGGTGGGTCGTCCGTCCCCGTTTCCGTTCAGTCCAGCCGGGTGGTGCAAACATGGTGCAGCACACAACAAACGGGATGGGTGGAACCGTCGAGTCTTTGGGGCGCAAACGGAAAGGGCACGTTCTAAGCCCTCATTAGCAATATTCCGTTCGGTAGTTTCGAGTTTAAATTAACAACAGCCAACGCTTCATTTCAAGTCATCGGAGAAGTCGTCTACGTTGGAGCGGACATGGAGGTAGCTGGCGAGGGCTAGTGTCCTTAAGCCACACGGCACACGAAATTGAGTTCCAGGCACGTAACAGCGGAAAATGCATCCTCTTATGGTTTGGGGAAGGGAGGAAAGCGGTTGGAGGGCTAAGGAGCCTTGAAACACACATACACCCAGGGTGGGGCTTTACGCTTTGGTTTCCACCTTCGCGGTTCGTGGACTTTGGGTCACGTCAAATCTTTTAATCTTCTCAGACACCTCGTTTGACTTCGGTGTTCCGCGTGTTCCTCCGTTATGTTGAGCTATTTCTCCCCTGATGAGGATAATCATGAGTGAGGAAGAGAAAGTGTGTGTGTGTGTGTGAGAGAGAGAGAGCGAGAGAGAGTGTATGTGTGAACGGCCACCCACAAAACCACAATGAAGTGAAGGACCAAACGAGGAAAACGAACGATCTCCCCACACCATTCCATACCAACTGTCGGACGGGACGAGTGTTGCCAATTAGTGTAAGTTTTAGTTTAATGATGCTTGTGTAGCAGACACAAACCCGTTCACATATACGTGAATGATTGTTTGCTTTAATTACATCTAGAACCGTTTGAGCAGGGGATGTAATAGGCTAATACTAAAAACTCACCAATAACTCGAACAGTTCGGATTTTATGCAAGAACTAGCTTGCTGTTAATAATAAACAATCGATGCAAAAGTTAGGCTTTAAAATCCTATCGACTGTTATCGACACAACCGACTAACCGACCAGAACTCCCTTTATCTACCTGTGGATAATTTTCCACCACGCAGATCCAAACCTGCGAGACATCAGCACGCTTTCTACTTGTTAAAACGTATAGGCGTTGATGCTTTCACTCGTCCTCTACGTCCTCAGTGCTCTTCGCTCAAGTGTCACACTCATGAACCCCGAGGGATGAGAGGAAAAGGCTCCTCCTTCTCCTCCTTCCTTCCACCGTTCAACAGTGTGCCTAGATTTTGCTGCACTATCAAATATCAGACCTCGAGGCAAAAGTGTCCATATCTGAATGGCTTCCCCGGGATACTGGAATATGGAGCAAGTCGATGGAGTGGTAGATGCTGTTGTCGAACATACAGTTTGATGAGCAGACATTGCGCGCGTGCTCTCTCTTTATCTCTCTCTCTCTTTCGTAAGCCCTCAAGGCTTGAAGTCTAAACCGAACCACCTGTGTGTGTTTTGCGGAAGATCTGGTGTTGCGAGGCGGGATGAGTTGAAGCTTCATATTACCCCGCGGCACACTGGTGCGGCAGCTTGTGTGCCGGCCTGCTACTGCCGCGTTGTCTGCCTGTTTGCCACGGCGGGTAATTAATTTGTTAATTAATTAATTAATAAGATAAGTTAATTAAAGAACATGATAGTCCTCGGGAAATGTGCGCGAATGCTCCTCTCCATCCTCGCCATCGTTCGTCCGGAACATCCGGAACACAATGCGTTAGGATAATGAGGACTCAGACGAGTGATGGTTGTTGTTGGGCAGGAGTCCGTGAGCGCTGCTTGCTTCAGGTGCTGCACCATCAGGATGATCTGTTTGAGGTCTTCTAGGCATGGATGATTGAGAAATTAAAGAAATTTTGTTTCCATTCTCGCTGGGGCGGGGTGTGCTTCCACTGCTCACGTTTTTGTATTTTCTTGTTAATTAGTGGTTCCGCACCTTTACGGCCGTGCACAAAGCACACGCTCGTGTTTAGTTTGTGAAGGTTGGAGGTCGTTAGCATGTTTCGCATTATCGTGTTATCATAGTGACCACTTTGGCGTGAACTACAACTACAACTACTTTTTCTACACGCTACCAACCGTATACACCCTTTTGAGCGTATTCACTCCTTGGACACCCTTTGGTCGGAAAACTATTGCCGTCGATTTTCCCAGCGACAATTATCACTGGGCCATGCATTTTGATACACACGAATAATATTTCTGAGCCGCGTTTGCATGTGTCACAGCATGATGACAAGTGCTTGAGAGAAATTTGTTTCAGTGAACTCGGAAAACGAAGCGAATTGTGAGACTCTTCAAATGCTAACGAATGAATTGAAAAGCATAACTGTCCATTGAAAGAGTATAAAATGACTCTTTGCAAATGCTTTACGATTTCAAATACTACATTCGGAATCGCTGGTACGCAAATAAAATACAACTTTAGGCTATCATTACCAACATCACATGCTAGGAATTACACACTGTACCTTAAATCGTACAATCTCGTTAGCGCTGTGCCTACGAGGCATGTAAACGGGCAAACTTTTTATTCAAAGGCGAGCAAATTCATGTAAACAAAATCACCGTCGTAGAACCGAAATTGCAGGTAAATGCTCTTCCGCGAAAGACAAGAACGTGCCCGAATGCAAGGAGTAAACGAACGATTCAAGACGGAAGCGCCACACGATGAGAGCGCACGGTGTGTCTGCTTTTATTTACCAGCATAAATCAAAAAGCATGGCGTTTGGCTGATTTATGATCAATGCTGTTTACCTTTTGACATCCTTTTCCTGTGTTTAGCGCTTTTGGTGACGACTAACACGTTTCAGGTGGTGCAGCGTCGAAACAGAGGACGGAGCAAGGAGAGAGTACGAAATCAAACGAAATAATATTGAAATAGTCTAGCGCGAGATTCCGGCGAAACAAGCGCACGCGAATGATGACATCGTACTCTTGTTGTCGACAACCCGTCAGCGGCTTGGGAGGCCCACGGCTAGTGGTCAAAGGAAATGCTGCTTGATGGTGAATTGCAAACCGTGTCTCCAGAATGCATCTCTGAGTCTGGTACAACTTTTGCTCGACAAGACCTTTTGCTCGAACACGAGAAAGCTTTCCCAAGTTGTCGTACAAGCGGAAACGATGACACTATGCTGACGGGTGTGGAGCACAGCAACGGGCACCATGATTCGCAGCGATTTCTCCATGAAATCACAGATGGAAATGGTACAAAGAGAGAAAATAAACAAGCTAAGCGTGGCAAAATGCGACGGCGACAACGGCTACGGAAATTCACGTTCACTTTAATTTTCCACGCTTTGATGTTGGGTGTTGGTTTGATTCGATTTGAACCAGGGAAAGAAGCTGCTCTCTGAACCTGTTTTTCGATTGCGGATCGAAGAATCCGTTTAAAATTGTATTAATACAATTCACATAGACACAACAAAAGCGACACGAGAGGGAGTTGTAATAAAGCAAGCAGAAATGAATTCATAATGCACAGTCGCTCGACAGGATCTCATTGACAGCGATTAAGGATCTCTTCTTGAAGGGAACAATATGCACATTTCCTAACATTTTCCTCCTACAATGCTATTCTCTGGTTGGTGCTGAGTTAGGGGTAAACGAGTGGCAAAGAGAAATAGAAAATTTGACCAATTTACCACCCTCGTTTCCCATGTGGCTGAAATCGGTACCGGCTGTTCGCTATTTTTTGATGAGTGACGAAGTTGCCTTTATACGTTTCCCTTTTTCCCCTGCCGAAAGGTAACACAGAGTGTGCAAGCGAGAAACACAGCGTGAACGAGACGATGAAGGCGGAAAAAAGTGAAAGAGAGCAACCATCCCGCCGCAATCACAAAGCGCGCGATCGTTAGCAATAATCATCCGCGGCGGATAGCGGGAAAGTGAGGTACACAATAATAATAATAATCATAACGAGAGCAGCAGTGTTCCGCAGCTCACTCAAGCACAGCTCTGCAGCAGAAGAAGGGGCGAACAAATCTTTTGGCCGCGGGGGTGAGATATAAGACCGCTTTAAACCTTGATCTTTCCCGCGAGTGAACTCCGTTCGGCGTGGTCGCAATATCAAATCATCGACGACAACCGGCTGGTGGGTATGGCCGCGTGGTGTGATACCAACGGCAACGACTAACGATGCCGATTATTATCATTATTATTTTCATTATCACCATCATCATCGTCATCGCCGTGGAGGGCGACGCGACAGTAGAAAGGCAGCCATTATCATTACGCCGTTGCCCGTTGACGAGCGCTTCGGGATGTTTGGAATGTTTTATTTTACTTATTCACAAAAAGAAAAGTAAACAAGGAAAGGAAATTATGCTCACCAGCGGGTCTACATTTAATTATTCGACAAGATTGCGTTTTAAATTGGGATGCTAAACTATCACTCCAGGAAACAGTTTGATTGTTTACTTCATAGTTCCTCTCCGGCACACACTACCGAGCATCAACCCGGAAGCACCTTAGAAATGACAAATTTAGTTCGCCTTTCAAGAATCGTAAATCTCAGCGTAAATATCACAATCACAGCTTAATTGTGTACAGCTCCTTCGGGTTCTTCCATCCACCGGCACGAGTCTGCAACGCAAACCGGAAGTGAACCACATACAAATACACGAGCTTCTTCTGCGAGGGATTCCTACTGCTGACTGCCAAAAGACAGATGAATGAATTTGTGTGTGGAAGAAAAAACTCCCTCCCATCTCAATCATCCCCATAGTCATTGCCTCACCAACTCTCACTCTCTTTCTCACTTATTGAGGGAATCCTGCAATTCGCTATAGAGAAGGAAGAAGCTGGATGCGGCAACGGTTGTGTCTCGAAACCAATGAATCAAACAAGCATCCATCCGTCCATCCGTCCCTGCCAACAAGGCTCTCCGCTTGTCAAGGTTGTTACGGTTGCTCTTCAGCTTGATCGAGTAAAAGAAATGCCAAAAATGCGACTAGACGACGACGACGACGACGACGACAACACCGAACACATGCACGACACATATAGCATGTCTTGCGTCTTTCTCATACACATCTCTCAGTCATACTATCGCATCGACCAGCAAACAGCAAACCCTTGCATGCTTCGTCACAGCGACGCACGAGGTACAACTTCCATTTTCCATCCCCAACACACACACACACACACCCACCACCTGCCCTGGGTACGTCACAGAAATTAATGTGCCATAGAAAAGTTGAAGGAATAGAAAATCAAATACAATTGTGATTGAAAATCATGACACTCGCACCAACACATACACACACACACACACTCACACATGCACCGTACACAAAACGGGTGACATGAATAGGGCGAAATTTTCGTCGCCAACTTGCCGTCTGGAGACGGGTTGCTGCGGGAGTCACTGCCGACGGACGCAGCAATCAGGACGAATTGGAGCTTAAATGAGGAACAAGTAACGAGCAAAGAGGCTGCGAAAGGGATGGCGGACGAGGAACTCATGAAACAGACGACGTGCAGACACACGGCACAGAGATACGCGTGAGGCAGGATGGTGTGCAGTGAAGGAGAAACGCATTTGGCAATGAGAAATGGAATGATGATTTATCCCTTCTGGAATGTGGGCGAGAAGTGGTTAGTTTGGTGTCCAAAATGTGGCTCCAGTTATGTTCTATTTGGAATGCAGAATTGATCGAAATGGCACGTTCAACGTGACTTTGGTTTTCTCACCGCTGAAATAGACGTGTTGCTTATTTCAATCGAAAAGCCACACTGGCCTATAGTGCACTTATCAGCTGACTCGGTTGAAAGGGACAATCGGGCTAAAACTACCTTATTTCACCTTTCCTCACGAAGAACGGAGACTCATCAGCAACAGTTGAGAACTATGAATGCCACAGAGAAATCGTTTCTCTTGGTCAACAAAATTGTAGCATTTTTATGTAACCTTAGCATACCTTCCCTCGAATTTCATACTCCTTCAATGCACACCTCACAGCCCTCGTTGAGGCCGTTTAGAATAGATGAAAATTAATTAAGACCCAAGTAACCGGCGCCGAATAATTTACACACGACTGAATATTGAATTTATCGTATTAATTACTCGCTTTGCACCGCACTGCACACAGCACACAGGCTGCACACACTCCTTCTACGCAAACAAACGCAATGAGAAACGGTTGAAAAGTCGCTACCAAATCGGTGGCAGGTAATTTGGAAAAGCCTACACGAGCGTGTGCACGCACTAGTAACACGCCCTGTGCTGTGCTAGTAACATGCCATCGCTGTAACTAAGCGCCAGCACGTGGTGAAAGCAACACGAACAACAAAGACAGGAACAGCGAGAGAAACAGAGAAAGCAAACTAAAACGCTAAAACGATGAATTGGGCTTTGGGCTTTGGAGATTGTTAGTTGTTGAGCGCTGTGAATTTCACTCCGATCATTAGTGCCGAATGAAATGGTTGGCTTCAATCCGACACTCGTTATCATTCTAATAGATACCGGGGACTGTTGCCCCACCGACCACATTGGGAGGAGTTTTCCATGGAGGCGCCTGGTGCTTCATGCATGCCACGAACCCACGCCACCCCGTTCGATTCGACGGAGTACGGATACGTTTCATCATGTGTGTGCGGGAGTGTGTGGGCCGATGATGCGTGTCTACCTTTCGTCAATTGAATGGGTTTTCGGGAGGCTGGAATAGTAAGGGCCGTAAGGGGTACGGAAGGGAAAGGATAGCCAAGCATCACATGAACGAACCGGTCGGCTCTAGAACTACGCATCCAATTCGATCCGGCTCCATCGTTCTGTCGTCGTCTCTACTTCCCTTCCCACACCGTTCGATTGCATCTCGGTGAAATTGCGTACAATCACTGGAAATGATATTTTTCACCCGCCCATCCTTATCCCTCTGCTGCTACACCCATTTATCATCACTTAAATTAATTTTATCGGTTGTTTCGGTAGTTCTACGGCCGCTTAACAGGGGAGTATGGGTGGGTGTGCAGCAGTCCTTCCCTTTCAGAGCAGCACAGCAAGGATGAAAGCGGCAGCACACAACTTACACCACCAGGCATCGGAGAGAGTCGTCTCGACATAGCTACCAGCCGATTGTAGCGTAGTGTGCGAGAACCTCTCACATTGTGGACGTTCGTCGTGCAGGACCTTCCCTTCCTTTCTGCCAGCAAATTCACTCAAAATAGATCAACGAAGATTGGAGGAATGAGAAGAAGTGGGTTACGAGCCGATCCATCCCGCCCCTCCTGACTGACTCCCAACCTTTCCGTGCTTTACATAGGTTATCCTTTGACGCGCTCGGCGAACGGCACGGACAATATAAATTGGAATGATCGAAGAGAATTGAAATGGTAGGAAGCGGACGTCCCTGGCAACTGCTACTTTGTGTCTGCATATGACTGGTGAGCAGCAGTAGTAGCAGCAGCAGAAGCGAACGATTTGCACAGCCATACACATACAGCTTTTCCCACTGCACGGGCTGGTGAAAATTCATTAGAGATTATAGAAATGGAAAATGATTGCTGCAGAAGCTGTAGCGGCAACAGTGGCAGTAAGGATGCAAGCAACAGCTTCCGAACGTTTGGGGGCGAGAGAGCGAGGCCCCATCGTCCTGGCCTTTGTTTCCTGCCACCGCTTATGCTTGGGTGGTACTGGGGAGCAATTTTCTTCCAGCGTGGTTTTCCCGCAGCTTCTTTTCAGTTCAATCGTGTTGTCTTCGGCTTCTGCCTTTTCGAGCTTTTTTACCCGAGCTGCCTTAAAACATGACTCAAGACACGACGACGAGAACAAAACCTCTCGGTTGCGGCAATGACTAACTGTAATGATGATCACCGGCTGGAGCAAACCACCAGCTCACAGTTGCCTCGTGCGTTCCCTTTCCCCGTGCAGTATGATGATGATTCCATGTTGAGCTAATTTTGCTGATTGAATTTAGGTTCATTTGCTGAAGGGATTTTGCGGGATTGAATTGATGTGGAGCGGCCCCAGCACTGTCCTGTTTGCTTCGTCTTTGATCGAATTATCGCGTAAGGTGGAGGTGGTGGTGGTAGTGTGTGCGGGAGAGCGTACAAGAGATAGAGAGAGAGAGGGAGAGAGAGAGAGAGAGAGAGAGACAAAGAGAGAGAAGGATATACAGATAGAACTGTGCTCTAGCAACAGGATTCACCTGTTGGGCTCCCGTGTTGATTGGATTGCGATGAGTGCCGTGGGCCACTCACCCATTTCACAGACACCGGTTCCTGGAACAGAGCTTGTGTGGAGCAGTTTAAAAAAACCCAGCACCAATCTAAGTTCATACTGACAAGAGAAGGCAAGGGAAGAGGATGGTTTATGCTTCCTGATCCTATACGCCATACAAAAATGATGTGGTAATGAAGAGAACAAGAAGCGTTAGGGAGGCGGCAAGAAAGATAAACAGAGTTAAATTAATTTAACACCACACGGGCGTGTATTGTTTGTGATTGAAAACTCATTTTCTACTAGATTTGATTTGAAAGCGAGGCCTTTTTTGTTGAAAAACCGGATTTTTCAAAGAAGTTTATCCGATTAACTGTTGCAGTGAGCTTCACAAACCTTTCAGAACGATTTTATCGTACAAGTCTGGCTAATTGCATACATTTAGGCGTATTCCGTCGTTCTTTGATAAATAAGGTTAACGAACAGAAAATTCAAGGTTCGATGAGTGGATGTTTTCCAGCTCATTTATTCAATTCCAATACCAACACTAAGCCCGCAATCAGTTTTGTTTTCCTTGCAACGAGTGCAGTATAAGCTTCTTGGGCGCATCCATTTCTTGAGCATTGTAAACGTCTTGAGAACCCATGCTGAAACGCCACCTGTCTAGCAAACAGCCACTACTAACTAACCAATCGCAAACGCTGAGTTGCGTTCCGATTCCAAAGTTACACAAAACAACTGCAAAAAAGTACCACCAGAGCAATCACAGTATCGTGCCTTCCCATCTTTAAAGTGGGCATACAGCGTGAGCGTATATGGGGGAGAATCCTTCCTGCTTTCCTCATTAGTCGCTAACGAACCAATCATTCAGCAACACAATTTGCGTGCCCCGGAAACAGGAATCGTCCTTCGCAGACGCCTCTCACCGCTCCAGGAGAGGTAAAAGAAAAGCGATACCTACACACACATACACACAAACCCTTATACGACCACCAACGCACCACCATTAGTGGGTCGGTGCGCGCTGGTTGGGATGCGTGGTTGATCGTTGTTGGAGAAATTGTTTTGCATTCTTGCGTGGTGCCATTTTTGCGCTTTCTGCTACAGTTTGGTGTCAATCTCCACGCAATAATTCCACCTTTTGGAAGCAGCAGTTGCACTACTCTTTCAAAACGAGCCCCAGAAACTGGCTTAAAAACAAAACGTGTTGAACACCACATTAAAACAAATCAAAATGCGGCCACCCGAACCCGACTCCGCGATACGAAAAGGGGGTGCAATAATGACCGTGTTGATTGCCGAAAGAAATAATAAGACAGTCGACCTCTTTTATTACACGCCAGTGCGGGCGGTGCACGAGGGGATAAGACGAACAGCGCCTTAAGCCCTTGCAAATGGGCACGCAACGGGGCTTCGGTAACACATTGTGCAACAATGTACCCCGAACGCACCTTGAACGATCGTGCGTTCGGCGGCTCGATGGCCGTTATTTATGATCCAGACCGGGCTGAAGAAGACGCTGCTCGCGGCTCCCGATAATAACGGCCTGCCTGTGCTCGAGGGTGCATTCGTTTGATTCCGTTTTATTTGCGCACTCCGCATCGATTGAAGGATGCCGCTTTGTGGGAGTTGTAATGCGAGCGGGAAAGCAATGATTAGCTGTCGATAATGAGGCCCCTTCTTCTGTATGGGGCATCATCACAAAACAGATCCCTTTCGGCTGTTACTTATGTTCTCACTTTGACCGCCGCTTTTCTGCTGCCTAACAAGCACCAAAGGTGGTGGGATCGAGTAAAGAAGAGCTTTAATTTAATCAAAAGATCAGCCAACGAATCGATTCAGCATAAGGAAAAAAAAAAAAGAGATGTGATATGAATGCGCACACGAAAAAAGCAGAAGTCTTTGGAAGACTTGCAGTACAGCTCACAAACAAATCGGAATGTGCAACTGTGCAATTAGAGTGAATCATGCCAATGCCGGCCTCTGCTTCAACTTTATCTCTGTTCCTCTCTGTCCCTCTCTCTCTCTCTGTTTAGTGTCCAAAAGTTGGTCAAGCTTCGCGCGCGTTGGCGAAACACGAACGCTCTGTGTGCCCTGGAATCGCAGGGGAAATGAATTGTTGCTTAATTTTCCGCCTATTTTCTTTCACAGCGCCTTTCGTAACAGTATGGAATGAGACTCACTGCTCCGCGATTGTGGCTGGACAGGGTTCAGACTTTGAGAGGGAAGTAGAAAGAGAGGGATGGAGATATCAGCAGTACCAACACCAATGAGCCTTTTAATTGGGTTCCAAAGTTGGATAGATGGTAAAGGATGTACCTCTCTAAATCATGCACGATTTTTGGAACTTTTCTGCTAACTAAGTAACACAGGAAAATAGTAAATGTAGTCAAATAATAACGCTATAAACTATGTAGCGTTTCGAAGAGGAAAGAATAGAAAAGCTAGATCCTATTGGCAAGCGTGTGATGCTTGCCACGAACCGGAAAAGTGGTACAATCAACAGTAACAAAGTTGATTTATTCTGAGGACATTTTCTGGTTGGGTTCACGTGAGCTACACTCTCTGTTTGTTGTTACAGTTTCCATTCTCTCGCACTTTGAGTTGTGTACTTTAACCTTTAACCTGACCGATGCTACATCGAGCGTACCACATATACGTTAATGGTGGGACGGGAAGAAACGTTTCAGATTCACTTCCTGACCTCCACGATACCACACGGAAAGCAAGCAGAACATTTTCTTTTTAATTCCTCCTTTAAACGCTCTCAAACACACAAACACACACAAAAGAGGCAACATGAGCTTCCACCGTGTTGGTGGTAAAATACGCGCCTTCGTGAGGAAGCAGCTGGATGCTGGAAGCTATCGAAATTAGAGTTCCCCGTGGGATTGAACCCTGCACCGGACACCGCATTGGACCACACCACACCAAATGTACACGAGGGACAAACCGCGGAGAGCGGACGAGTGCCTACGGGACAGCAGCTCCGGTTACGCCACCACCAAAAGGGAGGGAGAGAGAGAAAGAAAACCAATTACATTTCGTTCACCACATTCGTCGCGTTCGTGCAGCACGGCACAACGTTACATTTCCGATGCTGCACACCCGCTGGACCAACGTCTACCCCAGCGAGGAAGGGCCAAGGGCTGGGACACGAAATTAAGGAATTATCCCTCGTCTAGGAATTAAAGGCCATAACGAAGAAGAGAGAAGGAAGAAGAATGGAAGCAGAAAGAACCAAAAACCGATTCGTAAGTGACAGCTACCGATAGTACCCCCGTCAACCCTCGTCAATTAGAACCCGAACCGGGCGAGACGTCAAAATTCACTACGCTATCGAAATTTTGCTTCTCGTCGTGGTCCGCTGGACGGCGGGCAGGTAAGGGGGACGTTTCCATCTGCAAGATGACGTGTACGTGGTGTGTACGTGGCGGACCGGTTCGTTACATCTTCCAGCCACCGTCACAACCGTGGGGTTAAGGGGCTGCAGTGAGGAACGGTAGAAACAAAAAATTGACTCGATTCTCGATTCCGGCAACGCAGAACGCCTCGACAAAATAATAAAAAATTGCACATGAGCATCCTTAAAACAGGACACGAAAAGGGACCAAAGCAGAGGAAAGGGTGTAGTTTTCTTTAGGAAATTAAATTTTAACCACCTTCCATGCTTTTTTGCTCTGACGCGTCCCCTGGCACTCCCAACAAAGTCCAAGTGCGATGACGATCTTTCCCACCCTTGGGAGTGAATAATTAAATTTGTTCGATCCCAGACTGATTAGAAGTGTGAGGGTGATATCCCCTGTCAAGGACGTGTCCTGCAGGAGGGCTTTTTTTTGCTCGCTTTTGCCGCTGTTGCTCTTTCTCTCCCCCGAAGCAAACGGGTAATTGAAATGCAACGCATGAGCATGTCAATTAACTGAGGGATCTTAGGGATGGAGGGAATGTGGACTCTGGGTTCAATTGATCGATTGATTGGTTTCATTTTTATGAAAGGGGAAGCAGGAACGATGATATCTTGATTGCCTTAGAAGATGAGTTTTTACAGTTTACATTAAAATAATGTAATGGCGTAACTGTTTCTTTTGAAATGGAATGTTTCTTAAAAACGCACTCCAAATTATAACCCATAAATTTATTTAAAAATAATGATCCCTTCTAAGCAACACTGCTCGTTGAATCTGCGTCCAATTCGATTCGATCGAACAGTACGTGAGACATGGATACAATATAACGTATAGTTTTGCAACCAAACGGCACCCAACATAGAGAGGCTAGTTGTTTTCCAATTAAGCCAAAATCAAATAACTAACCACTCGTCGTACAAAGCTGCTCTCGCCACTGGACACTCGTGTGTGCGATTTGAGGATGCTTTTTTGCTTGTTTAGCTACAAGAGCTGTGTTTTAACGAGAATGTATGTGTAGAAAAACCATTTTTTCAGTCGAATGTTTGCTGTCTAGCTAAATCATTCATGTTTCCGCAGCCTTTTCCTGTGAAAGCAGCGACCAAAATCCGGGATGCGAAAGCTTCCAGCGAGCCCAAAATTATTTTTTAATATTAAACAACCACCCACTGGTTCGTAATTCTGTATGCTATTCGAGGTATCGTCACCGCGTCGCTATTTCAGGAAGCAGGATGTGCCTTGATAGATTTTATTAAAAAGAAGCTCAACAGATTGTTTTAATCTTCGCACAGCCTGCGTCAGAACAAGCAGCCTAAGCCCCAAAACACGACACAATCCTTTAAACTAATTTTGTATCAAATACAGCAACCCAACAGCAGCTTCTAAACTGGAACATCCTAAAGCATCCGGGCGGGTCGAGTGCAAGTTCGTTGTCGAGAGGAATCAAATTAAAAAATTCATAAATTGCATTCGACCCACTGCGGTGCCGCGTGCCGAGTGGGACAGACGGGAAATCCTAACCCATCGATATAGAAACAAAACGCCACCGGGAAATGCGTGTCGAGTGTGTGCGTGTTTGGAAGGCTGGAGGGTCTCCCCTTCCCCCTCCACTTCCCCACCACTTCAACACCTCGCGGACTCAAGTGTCCTTAGCCACGTTGCGCGTTAGTGTCAGTCATTCAGCTTCAGCTTTGGGTTCGACTTTGGGCCGGAGTGTGTCACCGGGGAGCGAATGTTTCGGGCAGCAAGGGAAACGGGGGCCACTTTCCATCCCGTTCACCCCATCAACCTAACAACCAGAGTGAATGTTTAGAGGTCCTTTTGCCGCTGCACACTAATTGGAATAGTCATGCCGAGGGACACTCTCACCAGCAGGCAGGCAGAATGGTTCCACGTACAAATGATCGTATTGAACGCCCGCGACAAAAAAGGGGCGCCAAACAGTGACAAAAACCTTCCAATCGCCGGCCAAATTTCACTTTTGCAAGTGTGAGTGTGCCGTTCGCTGACAGTCGTTCTCTTCCCTCCCGTTTTCGCGGACGGAGAGTGTCGATTGGGAATGGAGAAGGAAAAAAGGCCCCCAACTGAGGGCTCCTCCGAAAAGGACGAGGATTAAAACAAAAGATTGATTGAATTTCTCTGACTTCATTTCGCACTGCACACAGTCCTGCTGCCGAGACACTAGCACCATTGCAGCGAGGCACACAATTTGTTGAGTGTTGTATCCAAAAAGGCTTGCCATTTGAAGCATCGTTTCGGATAACAACCGGATGAAGCGGTGGAATATGTTGAAATAGAAGCTAAACAAAAACCACATACACACACACATACACACCGAACGAGGTGATCGAAAAAAGGGCGCGCGAAAATCCGCAACAACGATAACGGTCGGCCGACCGGCACAACTATATAAAACTAGAACAATTTGTGTTGCGCTCTTCTCACTCGGGCGCTTCATGAGCCAATTTCTAGAAGCAAATTTTGGGCCATTCAAGCGCCGCGGTCTGTTTTACTCATAAAAACCTCTCCATAAAGCATACCTCGACACGACAGTACAGCACCGCCGGCACCGAACTCCACCAGCAAGGGGCCAGTGATTGATTATGACTAGCCAAACAATTGGGGTAAACCAGATTGGACCTCTTATCCTTCCCGCAGTGTGTAGGTGGATGAGATACCGCAACAGAAAAAAAGGTTGCTGCGTGTGATGTTGTATTTGCTTCGAGCGACAAAAACGAGCACGAGACTAACACAGCTCGATATGCTGTTAGAAATATCGCGTAGGCGAAATAATTGAATATTCTAGCTGATAACGAATATGCATTTTTCCCTTTTTTTTCAAATATGTTATAGTTTTTTCGACAGGGCGGTTCGAGACCTTCTTTTATGTTTAGAAATTTAATTTGGCTTCGATCGATGTTTGCTAATTGAAATCGTTCGCTACTGATAACGGGAAAAACAAAATTTTCAAATTATTTTTAACCCCTTTCATTATCAAATATGCAGTATTATAAAACATGTATTGCATACACAAACACAAAAGTCTTAAATGCATGTTGCTAAACTGTCGGTAACTGTCACTATGGAGAGAATGAATGCAGGCGCTTATCATTATTTCAAGCATCATTCACCTTCGACTGTCGCTGTCACTGATTAATGGAAGAATAAAATAATCAAGACACATTATTAATGAGGAGAAGAAGATGCTTCGGGGAAGAAATCATTTCCTTCTTTTGCGTTGAATTTCCATTATTTTGAGCAAACAGAGAGACTTTTGATTGCTTTCATTAGTAGGAACACTTCGATTAAGGGAACTGAAGGGTTCAAATGTGCAGTCAAGAGAAAAAATCACACACCAACACATGCACACGAATGTAATAAATAATAAGGATAAAACAGAGAGCTTTTCTTCTTCACCATACCGGTGCGCACATCCGGCTGATGATTATGCTTTGCCATCCGGATGTTCTCCTTTTTACGCTTCCCGTATTATTAAACGTTTTGTTCTCTCGATCGTCCCAGAGGGGACAGAGGCGAACCAGGCTTGCAACTAACAAGAACAATCATTATCCTTTCGCATGTGTTTTTGTTCTTCCTTTTATATCGGTGTTGCTCCAAGTAAGGATCATCTCCAGGGCATAAAAGAGTTCTTACAACGGTTAGCGCGAAGCACCGCAAAAAATACAACATCTTGGAACGTTTAATCCCGCGTTTGTGCTGCAATTACTGCACGTCTCAGTACAGTCTTTCGATGTAGGTGGAAAAGAAGTCACTTTCCGGAAGATGCACTATTCTTCTACTTGGAAGGTTCATCAGCTAGAGCGTATCTAGAAACACAACATTCGCTTAACAGTGCAAATGCAATGCAGGTTCTTTTTGCCTTGCCTGGACTAGATTGAATCTTTTATACGCACAAAGAATGATATCGAGCTAATCCCTTACGAAGAAAGATTTGATTAAAAACAATGGCACAAAGTGTGTCTGGTCAATTATACGCTCTGCATCGCGGCGTGCAATGCCTTCGCACTCTTCACAGCGCACGAGATCGTCCGTCAATAAAAAGCATCGATGTATTTGCTCTGCTGCATCAACAGGGGTCCTTCTAGGGTCCCTTCAAGCTCGAACGTGAGCACTCTTCATGGTCATCATCATCATCATCATCATCAACGTGATCGTGCCACCATCGATACGTAGCGTCGTGAACCGAATAGAAACGATTTGTTACCACATTGGCCTGCCCGGTGGCAATGGCACGAAACAGGCCGAGGCTGAGGTAAGTAATTTAATTAATGTAACCACAAACATCCGTAATTATGCACTCATCTTTCTCTCTCGCCCGTTTCCTCCCGGTCGAGCATACATCATCCCACGCGAGAAGTACGGCCCACCGCTCCAACCAACCTCGACAGTCAAATCGATGGTTGCCAGTATCGGTCCCTATCCCGGAGCTGATGGGCCGCGCTTCTGCACGCTGGGCCGAATTGAGACGCAAACCCACAATTTGTGGCTACAATGTTTCAATTTGCAGCCGCCGGTGGCTCAAATTGGGGGTATATTTGCTAATTTGAGCACGTTTCGGATTCGCATCCATTCGCGCTGGGATGTGGAAAGCGCAGCCACGAGTCGGAGGAGAGGCAAAAGAAGAAAAAAAAAACACGGCAACACTCCAAAGCTGGAGCGGAACCACTCGCAGTAATCGGGAGAAGAAACACCAGCGAAACACACACACACACACACACATGACGGATGAGCGGCAGAAAGAGAATTCGATGCTCATTACGCGACGGCAAAGTTCAACCGAAGTTGGTTCTGCGTGGCTCCATGTGTGCCTGCTGCAGTCAGTTTCGGTGCAACGGCTCGGAAAAGGGCGTTCTGCCCTGTTCCCGGGCGGCGGAGGTTCTTTATCACACACACACACACACACACACACTCGCTGTACACGATTAAAGGGTGATGAAGAGGGTGAGGTGATTCGATCGCTTATCGAGAGGGATACATTGTACCGATTGTATCGCGGTTCCGAGCGAAGCTCAAGGATAGATAGCGATTGGTTTCGGGAAAACATGGCTAATGAGGGATAATTAGCAAAGTGAAGCGGGATAGATTTTACTAGCGATTAGCAGGGCAAGCATGGCCCCCAGGGGGAAGCATTTGGTGAGCTTTCCCAATATTGCAACGGTCGCTGTTCATTTGATGCATCTTTAAGTATTGGTATTAGAGGCGCTTCAGAAGGGCTGTAAAGACATAGATGTTCTGTACCAATTTCAGACCCTCTAATAGAACACCGGCTTACGTACAAACGGGCGAGATATGATCAAAAAACTATTAATTTTGTTGGATTTCTCTCGCCAGCGCTGTTAATTAGTACAATGTGAACTACATTTCCAATCCACTCCATTCCATTTGTCAAATTAAGCAACATTTCGAACAGATATCGCCCTTTTACTTCATCCACGGTCCCACTGTCCTTAGCTTCAGCCTTCAGCGACGTACGCGGGAAGCTTAAGAACCGTCCGTTTTCCAGTTTGTTTGGTGAACCTCTCCCGGTGCCCTTTTACACGTCATTTCGACTCTCACGGTCTCTTCTACCCGGTGCAGACACAGTGCACTGCATCGAAAAACCGGTCCCGGGCCGGGCGCGGTTCCCAACCTCCGCGTGGTCGAGTCTGCATTTTCACAACTTGTTCAGCACGATGCACCCACACATACACACGCTAGCGCACCACGAGGAAAGGGTCAAGATGCGAGCCAGCCCGAGACAGTCCCGTTCATTAAGCGTGCACTGATTAGAGCTGTTTTAATTTGCGCAATACGCTTCTCGACGTGTTTCGTCTGTACGTTTGCGAGCGAGGGAAAAAAGGAAAAGAACGAACCAAAACGAGTTGAAATAAAAGGTCTCTTTCGCTTCCGAAAACCCTTTGGGAGGACTGGTGGAGGAAGGCCAGTGCGCTACATTGTAGCATCATTAGGGGGGAAGGGAAAATGTATGCAGTTACGCCCCGAGGTCGTCCGATCGCGATCATATCGCGGAACCTCGATCGATCCAATCGAATTCCCGCGCGAAGGGAAGGTGAAATATGATGCCAATCATTTGGCGAAGATGTGTCGGCGGCAGGATGCGCACAGGCGATTGATTGATGGTGCGCGGGATCCAGCTCGACAGACAGGACGAACGCGGGCAGTTTAAGCCATCATTAGCGAAGGTGCCTCTGCAGTTGGATTGATTCCGTCCGTATTCCTTATCGGGTAGTTCGGCTCACAGGGGCAAGATGCAACAAACTCTCAACCCCCAAACTGCAAACACACATCACGCAGAGACGCTTCACAACTTCAGCTAATGAAGGGAAGGACACAACGAACGGCCTCCTTCCCAGACACTGGAGTTCGCATAAATATATATTGATTTCGGATCGCGCGTCGTGAGTGTGGTGTGCAATTTGCCCATCGCTTCAACCTCCACTGGTCCCCGGTGCATCACCTCAACTGCTGCACCTAATCGCTTCTGATTACGAAACATTGTTCATGTCCAATGTTCGTAATTGGTGGATGTCGAGAGCGCGCGAGAGGAGAACAGCGAGTGTTGTGTTTAGGTTAAAGGCGAATTGCAATACCGCAGTCCCTCACGCTCCTTACAGATGCAACATTTGCACACCGGCAATAAAAGTCGCCTGCACGTGTGTCTGAGAGGGAAGCAGAGAGCGAAAGAAAGAAAGAGAGAGAGAGAGAGAGAGAGGGAACCACGAATCAATAAAAGCAATGTGCAATTAGGGAATGCATTGTTGCTTGACGGAGCCTTGATGAGCACGCGGTGGGTTTCGTCGCGAAGAACTTCAATATCTCGGGGCCGCGCTAATGAACCGCCCGTTGCACCAAACCCCGAAAGAACAAAACGTCCGAGTGCAAATGTGTACGTGTGTGCGGCAGGTCGAGAACAGGGAGGGCAGGGTACAATAAACATCTTGATTTGAGAGAACTCGGTGTACTCGAGGAGAGGATTCAAATTAGGCACAAGTCTTGATATTTTTTGTTCGTTCCTTCCTGTCCCTCGAACATTGCGTTCGCTCGGCGTGTGTATGCTCGCTTTTTTGTCACGCGAGTATCCTTTTTGACATCATTAGTGACAGTGTCGTTGGTGAACATCATTAACCTTCACTGTGCTTAGGGTCGGCAGGGACGTGATGGGAAAATCGTACATTTTTGGTCAGGGGTTTCCTTCTTTTTCTGCACCCGGTAATTGTCATGCAATTGGAGTTGATTCATAAAGTTGGAACAGCTTGTTAAAATATAGTGCCCTAATGAAGTACAATCCTGTGTGTTCAAACAGTAATTGCGTTTCACATGTACTACGCCAGGTTTTTTGATTCACAAAGATTTGGAAATATTACTTAAAATGTCCAAAAAACTCAATATCATTTTTTTAATTAAAATAAATAAGGTCGCCTTTGCAATCAACAAACCAGTTCCGATTGCAATTCTGCGCACGAAAAGTATAATCCATTAGAAATCCTCCCAGAGACGCAAAAAAAGATATTGTTGATGAACCAACTGATGACCAACTGCTGCGCGTGTACTTACTTGATGGAATGTGTAGTGGCGATGTTAGGCCACCAGCCAGCAATAGCACACAAACAAAAAACATACCTGGCCTAGTACCCAGGTGGCTCGGTGCCTGAATGCGTGATACCGTTGACGGGGCGGCCTGATGAATCATTTCGCCAACCGTTTCCGCAAGTTCAACGCTCAAAGCGCCCCCGAAGAAAGGGCGGTCAACCACCAGCACGATCGGGCTGGTGGGTAGTGGCTGGCGCAGGGGAAAAGGGTGCTAATCGAGCTGACGATGGGCTCAAACGAGCGTAAATGGTGCAGGATGAAGAAATTGGGGAGCCCGGGAACGAAGCCCTGGAAGCGCCCTCGCACAACGATTGACACTTCAACCCCTGAGGGAGAACAGACCGAGGCAACAGAATGTGTGAGCCAACGTGTGTGTAAGAAAGGGGAGTTCCTGCACGCACGCAATAACGTGCTAGTTTTGTTCGTATGTGGCTCTGCCTAGCGCTTGGCCGGTGTTTTGTAGGTGAAACATGAAACACGCACCTTATACGGACCACAGCGACTCAAGACTCAAACTGACGACCTAAGAACGTATCAAGATACCGTGTTGAGCATGGAAGCAAACATTGATAAGTGTATGGAAGATACAAATTAATTTGGAATTTAATTGAGCAATTGCTTCACCTTACGCGCTTATGACAATTTTGGTCATGACAAGTTTAAAGAAATCTCTAAATAAATTACGTTAAATATTGAATGTTGTCTGCCAGCCGTAAGCCAATAAGCACTTATATAATGAATATTACCCATTTAATGTCGTAGCGAAATCCCTTAAGACCCATTCGGAAAGCTTCCCCAAAAGTGCAGGAAGTTAATTTAGCCAAAACTTTTCAACTCGCTTGCGCTGTTCTCACCCGCCGGCAAGGACGAAACGGTACCGGGCGGCAGTCGTCGCTAGACAGCAACTCAGCAGTGCCGCAGCAAACTCGTTTCATCTATATGCTCGCGCCACTGTGGGTGTGCATGTGGGTGGCTGGGTGGGTCGTGGTTCCCCTTCGCTTCCATTACCATTACCATCACCACTGGGACCCGGCGGTACCCGATGTGAGTGAGTTTCTAATTGACATTTTCTTAATTAAATTAGCAGTATTATGATTAAATTACTCAGAGCAACGGCAGTGGGTTGTGTTCTCATGCTCAGGAAGATTGAGAAACGATCCAGTGGCCGGAAAGGCAATACTGCATGAAGGGTAGCGCGGGGTAAGGAGTAGGGAGTTTCCCCGTTCGCTTCCCCAAACCGCCTCCGGATCGTTGCGTGCCGTCCACCTGGGTGCGATGTGAGCTTTGGCTTTAGCAAATTAGAAATACGGAAAGGCACCCGAAAGCGGATCGGGATTAGTGCGAAAGCACGCAAACACGTACGGCAGCGAGAGAAGGTGCTGCATTGCATACACACGTAGCGAAGGGAATGGTGCAGTTAGAGAGCAAAAAGGTTCAACAACCCGTTTTTAAGACGAACAAGAATCAATCTACTTGGCCTACCGATCGGTGCCACTGGTACGACAGTCGTACTTTTGCCCTTTTTTGCTACAAAAATTGACGCACGAGTTGCTCGAATAATTCCTAAAAGCGTCACGTGTCGGATGGATCGGAACGTTGCAGGAGCAGCAACAGCAGCAGCAGCAGCACTGCCAATAGTTGTTCTCTGCCTGTATGCTCCGAGCGCTCCGTAGTCGTCGTAATCAAATCATTGTCTATCTTTCAGCCGCACGCGACCACCAAACGAGGAAGAGAAGGAACTGAAATAAAAGTCCCTTCTACCCCTCCCGAAGGACTGGTTTTGGCACAATTCCGCAATTAGCTTGATGCAGTAATAAACTAACAAACTGGTGGACTGCACACACATGCAGGAACGACAGATCTCGCTTGGGAGAAGAGGAGTGAATGTGTAAGGGCCGTCGTCGTCGTCGTTGTCGTCGTCGTCGACGTCTGGGGATGAATGTTGCTTTCCTGGTTGGAATTGAAAAGACGACTCTTATTCTCGTTTGTGAAATTGCTCATAAAAAGTGCTTTCCGGGAGGAAGAAGGAAGCACCGAACGATACGGAATGTTTTATGCTCCATTTGAAGCCATTTCCACGCTTGATTGTTTCTTTTCTGTAGCACTTAGCTTTAATTATATATTTATGTGCAGACACATAAACAAGTGTTCAATGCAAATATTCTCCCAAGACAATCCAACCGAGCAAAAGAACTGAAACATTATTCAGAGGGAAGGCTCGCTCTTTCTTCGCAAAGGAACTCCAATCGGAATTACGTAGACGTAAAAGAGGGCCTTCCTCGAATGTTCTGCTATCAACGTGTATCGAATTTCCACCTTCACAAATCAAAAGGACAGACCTTTTCTCCAAACAGAAAACCTTTTCCAACCACACACACGCTTGTGGTTTGACACAATACTTGAGGGACAAGACGCGCACAGCACTTGTGAGGATTCAAAGATTTGGAAGTTTAAATCGCCAACGCAGTGTCGTCGAAAGCCGTCCCTAGTGTAAAACCCCAAGCAGCAAAAGATCAAAATCGGGGAACTGTGGTTAAGGTTGTATATTCAAAACGTTCCACAGTTTGATTGCGTGATATTTAGAAGTCTCTTTTGTGGCGTTGTAAGACGAAGAGGATTGCAATAGAAAGCAGAATAACGGTTATCTGTGGACCCTTCGAACACCGGTATCGAATTACCAAGCGCAAAGGTAAAAAGGTTTTTGTTTAAAACAACGACTCACCACCTCCGACATGCAGCCAAGGTTTCAAACAGATTTGAATCGGACTAGTTGGAAAAAATTTAATTTTTCTTTAAAATGGAAATAATGGATTCCTAAATATTGGTTGAATCAGTTCGAGTTCTTTTACTAACCTGGAGTAGTCGGCTTTGCAGAGTATCATGCCACTGCGGGTGTAGCAGCTGGAACCGATATCAGCCAGCATCGCACCGCAGCAGGAACACTTCAAGCAGGAGTTGTGCCAATATCGATCCAGTGCGTGCAGAAAGAAGCGTTCCGTGATTTTGCCTGCGTTTTAGTAATAAAAAAAAACAGTTGCAATGATTAGTTTCACGGTACTGGGCTACAAGGAGCTTCCTCTCCAGGCCAACCTACCTCCACATCCAGCGCAGTGTTTCACCGGTCCACCCCCATTGCCGCTGTTCATCTGGTGGAATCCCTGCTGTCCGTCCATCTGGCTGACCATCGAGTTTGGTCCACCACCGCCACCACCACCTCCGCCGCCGCCGCCACCACCCCCGTGGCCATTATGGTGTGGGGTTAGCTGCGGGTAGCTGCCCGCATTGTCCGGACTGGGCGAGTGTGGCGAGGACAGATCCGAATACGGATGGTAGTGGGGATTCATTGCTATTGAGGCGGCCAGTTTGACAGATTTTGGCTGACGCGTTTGTCGTAACGGCGTGTTGGACGGCCGCGACAACGCACACGCACACGGGTGGGTGGATAAGAAAAACGAACCAAAATCTCAAACACACGGAAATCCCTTTCAGTTGGGACGCAGGATGTGCCGTGGGGACACTTTTTCACTTCTACTGCTTTCTTCGACAACCAATCGGCGAAGAGAAGGTGGTTTCGACACTACAGTTACGCAAACAGTTGGGACTAGATTCGAGTCCGTGTTATCTACACTCATTCGCGGATTTTTAATCTCGTCTCACAACACATTGAATACGTCACCTTTTTCTTACTTTACACTTACACTTTACGATTTCACTGCAGAGCCTGTAAAGAGGAAGGGAAGAAATATTACTAAAAGGGTCATCGATGTCAATGTAGGCGCTAGACGCATCGCAAACTTTTCCCTATCTTCATGGTGTGTGACCAGCGAACGAAAAAATGCTTCTAGCAAAAAAAAAGCTAAGCACACACGCGCTCTACACACACTTCAAGACCAAACGAACCCATTCATCGCGAACTCACATTGACGACGCGCCCGCCGACAATCGAACTTATCGTTACCGCCGCCACCACCACCAGCGGCAGTAAGAAAACTGCAAACACCAGATAAATGCAACCTCGACGACTCTACAGCAGCAAACAACAACAGCTGCTTCGAATGCACTTTTTGCGCTCATTCGCTGCATTCGCAAAACTATAGCTCACTTCCGTTCCATTTCTTATCGAAGCAAAGGGGGATGATGCGACCGAGAATGGGTTACAAGAAGGAGAAACACAGAGAGAGAGAGAGCGATAGAGAGGGCGGCAACGGTAGATGTGTGGGGAGGGGGGGAGGGGTTGAGACAGAACCGAGTATGAGTCAACAAAGAAGATAAATAAGAAAACGTTTTTATCGTCGTGAACAGCCTGTGCCTGCCCTGAAAGATTGCGAGTAGACGACGAACCTTTTGCGCTGTCTGCAGAACAGGGGAAGGACCTTTCGCACTCGCGCAAACCTCAATTTCTTATCAGTGTTTAATGTGCGCGAGAGTTTGTGTTCTCTTCCACAAATCCACGCTATGCCCATTTTTAAGCACATTAAACTTATATTGGATCGCATCTCGTTCGCTCGAACTCAACTACGCTCAACTTCCTCTGATAAGATAAAATTTATTATTTCCTGCACTGCCGTACCTGCACGTAACTGTTTGTCTAATTGGCGCATTGTTTTCCCGACTATTTATTTTACTATTTGATTTCAATCCGTCCGTTGTTTCGCTTCGTTTGTGGGACTTACTCTTTCGCTCTGTCCTACGGATTTAAGTCCTGCTAGCGCTAGCGGGTGCCTATTATTTTATTGTGTCCCCTTGCGTTTCTACCTTTCCAGCAAAGTGGTTGAATCCGCTTATCTTGATTCTCATTAAAATCATATAAATATTTTCCTCAATCTGCTGCTCACACGACACTTTTTTTTTGGTTCTGGTGAATAGGTTGCACGACGAATATGGAGCTCCTGTTCTCTTCCTGTTAGCCTCTCGTTTCACCTAGCCCGGGCCGCGTTTTGTGTTAACAATTATTTTTAATTAAACAGTTGTACTTACACAAATCACACAAATCTGTCGTTCTGGCGAAGGTACTGGAACGTGAGAATGTTCGCTCGAATGAACCAGTTGAGTTAGTCGACAAAATACGTAAAGCGTTTAACTTATAATGGCTTTGTGATAGGTTGTATAACTGCTACTTGATCAGATCATACCACACATTACACCTATTATGCACGTCACCATTTGCAACCGTTTCACATGGAACAGGACATCAATTTTAAACACATCACTTGCAGCCCTAAATATATTTCGTTGCAATTTGTTTCACCACAATTTCACTTTACAATTTGTATATTTTTTCGGTTTCTTTCTTCCACAAACACTTTTGCACCGTTTGTCACCTCTTTCACTGCACTTTCATGCACTTGCACACTTTCTTATGTTTGCTTTTCGTGCAAGCAGGCTGCGAGACACGAATGAAGACAACTTTTCGATGACCAAGCGCTGTCAGGCAAGAGCAACAAATAGCCTCTTCGGGTGGCGCGACGTTCTCTTCCTGGAAGCGAGATGGGAAGCGAGAAGAAAGGTAGAAAAGAAAATACACACAATTAGTGACGGGGTGGCAAAGCAGTGGCGAGGATAAAAACCGTTCTTCGCCTGTGTGTACTACACTGCGAAGGAGTGAATAAAAGAAGAAAAATAAATATGTTGAAGGGACATTAAAAAAATCGACCCATCGACTACGATACGATCTGAAACGTGTTGGGAGAAAGAAGGGGAAAATGAATTTTGGAGACAACGCTAAACACACTAAACCCAGGAACTGTGCTTTGTTTACCGATAAGAATTTTCGAAAATGAAAACAACAGCCCAAAGCAAAACAATATTCCATTTTAGACGCCTTTCGTCAAGGGCTTATGGTTTTGTTTTCTGATTTAATTGCTTCCAAGGATGCAGCCATATAAAAGTTATCACCAAACACTCCAGCGATCCGTCAGTGAGGGATCGATATAATGTTTTACAGTTTGCATTCACAAATGAGCAATAAAATAATTGACTAAAAGAAAACCCCGAACAGGTAGGAGATAATCAGAAAGGGCTGGAGTAAAATTGAATTCTGCGAAAACGCTGCTGGCGAGTCCTTGCGAGTTACGTGACGTTTGAAGACACACTTTATCCTAAACTGCTGCTGTCGAGAGGGCCACCCTCCGACTTGAAAGTTGATGCGTTTGCGTTCGTTGTCGTACGGCAACTGAAACGTCAACATCATTCGGGCTGACGAGTTTTCCCAAAAAACCGCGTGGCCGCTGTACGCACGCACCGATGCAGAAGGGGAGTGGGCAGGGGAAGGGGCAAAGAGGGCGGCGGGTGGAAATGAAGGAGCTCGTTCCCCATCAGCCAGAACAGGAAAACGCGAAACAGAATGCGTCGATTGTGCGCTTGGCACGGTGCGGTGAGAAGTGAGAGAAAACGGCATCTCACGCTCACCAACCACATTTCACTGCATCTCACACCTCACGCGGTAACTCAGTTTTATTACTCTCTCTCTTTCTCAATCCCTCTTGCTCTTTCGCTCGCTTCTGTTGCGATTGGATGAGTGGAAGCAAGAGAAACAGCATCAGCCTATCTCTCTCGCGCAGTGAGAATCGCTTCTCGCACAGTGAGGTGAGGAGCATATTTCTCCATAGCGCGCGCATTTATGTTTCTATGCTTCTGCTGCTGCTGGAATGCGTGGAAGCAAAGTGGTTCATGTTGTCCTTTTTGCTGTGTTTGATGGTGTGCGAGAGACAGTGGTTGTGAATGTATTGCACACCAGGTGTGAGCGAATACAGGGTTTGCCTGCTGCAGAGGGAATTGGCGTGAAGAAAGAAGGAAGGGACCGTGGATGTAACTGCGTTGAACGGTTCACGTAGCTACAGAGACGGGCCGCATGCACAACAAATCAACACAGCCGTCGGGAAACATATACCAACCCATGCGGTATAAGGGGTAAGGATGGAAATAATTGCGAAGCGATGGTGTTGAATGAAGTTTTTTTTCACATTTCGATTGGTTTAATTATTTTTAGCTTGTTTGCAGTTTCACACACGATAATAAAAAGAATATTGTTTAAGCATTTTTTTCTCCGCATAAGCTAACAGTTTTGCATCACAAACACTTATCTGAGGTAAAAGACCGAATCATAACGCTATTTCGATATTTTAATCTCTTCTTGAACACAAACATAAGCACTCCGGCAAAAGGTAAGATTGCCGCTGCTCCTATGCCCCCAAGAGGACTACATTTGTTCCCTAACCGCATGACCACTACACTTTTGGTGCCCTTTTTATCGATTACGGGCGCACTCCCTTTGCTGTAATAAAAATGCATCTTCCCAACAAACAAACTCCACATTCCACCACCTCATGCTGTCCCTTCTTCTTTCACTGGCCACAAAAGCAATCGTCATCAAACGCTTTCCGCGCACACACCCAAACACAAACACATCCCTTTCCCGGCTCAATATGTACCAAATCGCACAAGGCACGGCACACAACAATCCCAAAGTAACCAGCTCGGAGCCTTTCTTCCACCCAGGCCACACACTTGAAGCAGGTGGAGGGGGGGGGGATGATGTAGGTGGAGGGGGACTCGTTAGTGTGTATGAGCAATGTTGTTAGCTAAAGGAGAGAAATGGCCAATTAGCGAATGGATTTTCCACCAAACCCCTCGCGACCCTCGTCGATCGCACAGACGGTCTGACGGAGTGTCGGGAAATCACACAGCCACGCACACAGGTACAGGGACAGTGTGTAAGAGCGAGAAAGATAGACAGAGAGAGAGAGAGAGTCATGACGGCGGGATACGACTTAGGGCGCACTTCAATTCCAACGCCGAGATTGGTTTTCGAAAAAAGCTTTTTTTTATGCACGGCGCTGTTGCCGTTCCCTTTTCTTTTGCTTTTGTTTTTGTTTGGCTTTCGGAACTGGGAATCGAATTTTCTTTTTCTCTTATCGACACATACGCACACAGTTTCGTTTTTCCTTCCCAATTAAAGGGAATGCAAGCGTCTCGGAACGGATCACCATAAGGCAGATACACACACAAGTGAAGCAAGAGATTATCACACACACACGCACACACACTGCCACGCTCGTGTAGATCGTTATCGACAAGCAATTAATAGGATGAAGCGGGAAACCTTCTCGGTCCAAGACAGAACAAAAATAAATCATTCATCACGCCGATCCGGCTATGACTCACGCGGATCACTTTCTGTAATGAAGATACACACACACACACGAAAGAAAAACGCACGCACTGGGTAGTGAGGAAAAAGGAGGAAAACAATCCCCGATCAAAATGATGAAAATATTAATTTTCTAAATGGCCTACTTTAATCGCGCGTCACACCACGAAATCAAACACTCGCGCTCCCTCGCCACACAGAAGGGGACGGTGGTGCTTTCGTCACCAAGGAGATAAGCAATGGTTGGACGAAAAATACACGGTAACAGTGTGCAAAATGGATGCAAAAAACGAGCTTCTTTTTTAATTATTATCATTTTCCATTTCCATTCGTGCAGGGTAGATAGCAACTTGAAAAAACGAAGAAGAAAAAAACAAAAGGGATGTGTAAAACACTGCCAATAAAACTCTGAAGTGGGGAAATTAAGCAAGATTTTTGAATGTTCCTTTTGGAAACGGGTAAGAAGGGAAAACACATGCATGCACCCAGCCCAGCATCCCGTCGGTGCGAACTAGAGACATTCATCATCATCATCATCAGCATCATTGTCACCATCGTTTTCTACACAACTCCCTCTAGAACACACGCATTGGTGCGAAGGAGAGAGCAGGAAAAAAGTGCCTCGATCCCAAAGGAGGACAAAAATGAACAAATTCGATGTCAAACAGAAGCTGTTCCCTTCATTCTCTATCCTAAAACCGACAAAAAAAAACATCCAAGAGCGCACATAGCACCAGACAGATAGCAGACACACCAACAAGAGCACACAAACACACACACACACACACACACAAAAACATAGGATCAGCATCCGTATCACAAAACAGCCGGCTACCAGCACCACCAACACCAACAACAACATCAACAGCAGCAGCAGCAACAGCAGCAGCAGTAATGAGTGAGGATTTTAATTAAATTAATTAAAGCATTTTGGTTTTTTCACTCGCGTCTTCCACCGTGCCTCGCCACTTCTAGATGGTGTGTGCGCGCGGTTCCATCTCCGACGACGTTTCCCACCCTTCGTACCGGCCTTTCCCTTCCCTTCCCTTCCCTGCCTGCACCAACTCCACTACCCCTTTTTCCGCATAACAAATTGTGCAGCAGCACGTTTGCCATTTTTTTATTGTTGCCTTCTGCTGGCTGCGATGCTTTGGCACTCTTTCTTCCCGCTGGTAGTCTCTCGTTGTGTTGGTCTTGTTTCTTTCTATTTTTTATGTGTTTCGCTTCTGCCTGCTTCCGTACGTGTGCCATTTTGATCTGCGAGACATTGCGATCTGAGCGCGAGAAGAACGAACGCGCGAACTCACAAACCGACCGACGGCGTCTTCGTCATGCACCGTCGTACACACAACCACAAACAGCACACGCATACACTTTCAAGGCACACCACCACAGACGAGCGAAGGGACGAAGAAGGACTCCTTCAGTCGCGTTCAGTGACCGCGAGGAAGGGCACGGCGATGACTCTCTTTCTCTTTCCCACACAGTCACCAACAGATCGCAGCAGCACAGCCGTGTGTTCGGTCGATTTGTTCGCACAACTCGTCATCAACATCATCATCATCATCATCATCGTTCGCTTCAACCGTTAATCACTCTGCGTGGTTGCTGAGTTGTGGTTCTTTTATTTTACCGGAGGTTAGGAAATTCGAGAAAAAGCAATAACCCGGCCCAAGCGGGCAGCAGTCAATTGGGAAGAAATTAAAAGAAGAGCGCAAGATGGACAGTTTTATATTTGCATTCGTATTGTAGACCCGCACAGACACAGTGAGCTCCAAACTATCTTTTTGCAATACGATTTTTGATTAACAATTATCATGCCCTTGCACACAAAAACCGCTCTAAACAAACGTTTAGCAACAGTGCTTAACGCTTCACACACAGGTGCCACTTTGACCTTTTATCCACGAGCACGGTATACCATTTCTTTTTGGAAATCGAAGGCACAAAACACAACCGGAATTAATGGCTCAAACCGCATTCACACACAATCACAAAGCGGTAACAACACCTACCACATGTAAACCGGACCGAAGATGTGATGGTTAGAATCACCAAACAACTAAACCCGCCGTACTTTTGCTACGACAAACGACAATGCGCTGGGGTTTTTCGAAAGCGGACAAACGTGGCTTCGCTTCGCCACGTCCAAGCACGACCGTTGCTGCGAGTGAACTGAGCTAAGGGTGAGCAGAAAAGGCCTCACGAACGGTCGCTGGCTCTCTCGCTCTCCCGACGCGCGACAGTTCGCTCACCGTTTGTGCAGCGGTTGCCAACGACAACCGCACGGAGAGTTCGTACGTCCAGCCACAGGTGCGAGCGAAATAGCCGATGTGCTCACTCACGCACTCGCTCGCTCACTCATGGTAAAGGGAATTCCGTGCCCTTCTCGCACCGTCACCGTACGTGAGCCAAGCGGTGTGCTGTCGCTAGTGCTGCCATTAAAAAAAGGAAAAATAAATAAAAACCGCGTGGAAATTTAAGATAGCACACTGCCCGTCCAGTCCCCTCGTCGCTTTACCGTTTGTACGGATTTCCTCTTGATCTCGCTTAACACAAACACTGACGATGGTCGCTTGTATCGCGATTGCGTTGCCATAGAAATGACAGGAAAACAATCACCCGCTACTGCTGCCCTCCACCGTGCAGAACAGTTAGCGCCACGAGTGGGGAACATTCTTGGTCCGAGTTTCGATCGAAATTCGAACCCTGGTGAGCGGGAAAGGGGGCAACCGAAATGTCTACAAACACCCAATTACCACCAAAACGACTCCCACTCTCCACCTCAACCCCCCCCCCCCCCCCCCCCCCCCCCCGTCTAGGTTTGACCAACCCGCGGGAATGGTTCCGACACACCAAGACACTTTGCTCCCCCTGCTCCTCACCCGACCCCACACTCACTCACACGCATCCAACCCGCGCTTACTTCAAATTAATAAAACATTCTTCGACTCGTTCCGAACCCGGCTCGCATCTTCTGTTTCGCTCTGGCCCATCTGTGCTTCACCCAAGCTCACCCTTCCTTAGCACACACACACACACATACACACACCCCATTAGATGCCGGTCTGCGTCCTTGCATCCTAATTCTCCGCACCGACACCGTAATGAACGAACTTCGAACGATCCCTTTGCCGCCGAAAACGGACCCGGACCTGGACTTTTCCACCATTTACGGTACTGGCTGGCCGGAAAATCACTCTCCCTGCCCTCTCTTTCTGCCACCACCACCCTCCACAACACCGGTCAACATTCCATCATTCAGCCCTTTGTCGGCCCCTCTTTCTCTCTCTCTCTCTCTCTCACTCTCACTCTCACACTCATTCTTTCTCGCTCTCTTTCGCAGCCCTTGCCCCGTCGTGGAAAACAGATCCATTTTGGCGTAAAAGGAAAACTGTGCAGGCGGGAAAACGCGACTGGAAAGCGATTAGAGTTGCTGCTTTCCCTCGCTCTTTTCCGGTCTCGAGCAACTGTCCCCCACCCCACCCCCTCGATACCGACCATCGAAAGAAAATCTGGTCAGGGGAAAATCGGAAGTGCCGACAGCGTGTCTCTCATTCCCAATTCTCCGCCACGCGCTTCCATCCGTCCAGTCAAGTTCAGTCATTTACAAGTCTCCCTCAAGCCCACCTCACCAACCGGTACCTTCCCCCCCCCCCCCGGTCCCGCACACGGTCGGTAAGGAAGGGTTCTCCCCCTGCTCGGTGGGGCGACCTTTGACGGTCCAAGGATTGAAATCGAAACACCGATTGAAACAGGCGCGCTATGCACGGGACAGGCCAGCTCGACCTCGCGAAGGTGAGCACACACAAACACGGACAAACTCATATGACGTAGGGGACGTGTCCTATTCACCCCGAGCATGGAGCAGCACTCGAGATGGGAGTAATGATTGCAATATTTATGTTTGTACAGAATTTAATTGCAGCCGTTGAGCGGCGTCCGGTAGACGAAGGGATTGCAGACGGTCGAAGCAATCGACTGGATGTAGGATGTAGCTTCTTCCAAAGGTTTCATTTCAACGTCTCGTGTTATTTCCGCATCCGAAAGCAGCTCTAGGTGATTGTGAATAGGTTGTAGGTGTGTGTTATTTACTGTGAATGGATTATTTCACCTAAAACGTGGCGAGAAGCTAGCAAACCAACGCAGCTCAATTTCGTCGAAACAAAAGAAGCGGTTTTATTGCAACAGCTTGACAAAAATTGTAACACACTGTAGCTTCGAAAGCGCATTTGACACCCATTCGAGAGGAAGGACACGCGCCCCCCTATGCTCGTCCCTCGCCAAACGGTTCGTTCATTACGCGTTCGTTGCACGAGCAGGAAACTTTTGCTTCATTTCAGCCCCCCCCCCCCCATTTGCCACCCAACCCGGCGGCATCCCATTTCAATCAACAACATCCCATTAGCCGGGGCCGGGAAATTTCGGTTGCACCAAGGATAAAAATGGCTGTCACCCCCTTTAACGGGAGAGGATGGGTGAGTGTTTTTGGTCCCCTTCTCCCATTCACCGAGCAACACCCCGCCCACCCTCACCCTCTCCAACCACCCGTTCCTTTCCATCTGTAGGGGGAAAAACGACGGGGCATACCATTAATTAGAAAATTTTAATTCAACCCTTCAATTTTTAATAAGCTTCTTGTTAAAATGACATAAATTTTTAATTAAAATTTAATTATCATTATTGTGCGGTGGGGACGATGTCGCGCAAGGACAGAAAGAGAGGATGGGTGGTTTCGGCTCTCCTGTGCTGGAGAGAGAGAGAGAGAGAGCGAGAAAGGAGAATGAGAGAAAGAGAGAAGAAACGTGTGCAAAAGTTCCTTAGGATGCTGGGGCTGGCACCACCGAGCGACGATGGCGAAAGTTCGCGCAAGTGAGCGGGTGAATTTCGGAAGTGGGTGGGTACTAAGGAGGAAGAATATTGCATGAAGAAGGAAAATCGGTGCCGGTGGTGCTGCTCGATGGCGTTGGTGTTGGATTGCTTTTCCCTTTTTACGGTCTAAGAGGAAAAATCTAATCGTTTTCTTGGGGAGACGGTTCCACATAAGGACGATTTAGATGGAAAGCGATTTTCGCACTGGACCAAAGGGAATTCGTTTAACGTTTGGAAAGAATCAAAAGCTGTTGGATGGTCTTGAAAACATTCCTTTAACAAATGTTTTGTTTATGAAAATATATTTAACAATATACTTAAATTAATAATCGCTTATTGATTTATTTAAACAAATGACAAGCATTTGATGTGCCATGTTCGCGTAAACCGATTATTCTAAGCTGATCAATTTCCATAATATTCTAATGCACGAATAATCAAATGCACCACTCGTGCCAGCACCTGGTATAGAACACGTCGTTTCAAGGACCACTAATCGCACGATTAGAACGGCGGATAATGTAATTGGGAACGCGAGAAAGCTATCGGATGCTGATGATACTACCGCACACAGACACACACACACTCACACATAGCCAGCCCATGCCCGAAACGATACCATCCCTTCCAGTGCAGCCAATTTTCTAGAAGATCTACCAACCCCCGAACCTACTCCCACTCCGGCCATTTTCTCACTAATTGAATTGTGCCAAGGGGAAAGGAGCAAAAAAGCGACACAAGAGCAGGCAGACCGCCAGCACCTCCCCATCGACACCCCATCTCCGGCACATCCTTTTTCGTACGACACTAACCTAACGCAGGAGAGACTTCGTTTCATCATGCCGTTTCGTTCGTTCTCCGGCGGCGCAGGGACACGTAGGACGACGCAAGATTTGATTGAGGGACGGATGTTAATTAGAAAATAAGTAAACAAAGACGCGAAACCATTTCTGCCCCACCAAAAGAAGGAGGCTTTCTGGGTGTGTCTACGTCTGTGTGAGTCGGTGGGTTGAGTGTCCCTGCTTGATTGCCCTCGAGATGCGACAAACTGGTCTGGAGCTCGCCTGACTCTATCTGGTTGGTTGGCTGGCTGGCTAGCTGGCTGGATGGCTGACTGTGTATGTATGTATGTGTGTGGTAACAAAGGCTTGAGTCATTTGATTCCGGTTCGGAACCGCAATTGATTGGGCAGCGGCACGCGACGGAGGAGAGTGGAAAGATGGGGATGATTGATGGAATTTTACTATAAAACGTGCAGCATGTCTAGAGGGGCGATGGTAGCAGCACAGAGTCGTTGGACGATGACTCCTAACTCCAACTCCAACTCCTACTCTAACTCCGACTTCCCATCCCCACTGTCATTCGTACGAAAACCGAATTAGTAAGAAACAATTGATCTTAATTGAAATGAGTTCGGGTTGAACGAATTCGATAAATACCGGAAGATTGCTTCCGCTTTCTCTCTCCCTCTCTCCGGTGTCTCCTGGGAGGGATGAAAAAAAGACCCCAAAAACGTACCCAGAAGGAGAAAGATGGGGATGGTGAAGCATTTTCCCACCCATCCACAACCTAATCATGTAGGATGGGGGTAGTGGATGGCTTCTTCAGTAGTCAGCCCGAAAGATTTGTGTCCCAAATGAAGAGAGCGAGAGATGGATCTAAGAGAAGGATCCATTTATCATATTGAGCGTGAGGTCCATTTGTATCGGTACAGGGAAGGCGTGATTGGAAAGTGTCCGTAAACGGGGAAAGTGACGCTATAGGGGCGGGGGACGAAGATGAGTTTTTTCCCTGATGCTGCTAGCTGTGTTCCTCGCTTGGCCTTTCTTGTGATTGAATTTTCTTTTCAATTACTAGAACAGTCTCAACGTTCGTTTCTTGAGAAGTGGATGGAAGCGAAATTAATTATAAATTTTGCATGCGACTGAAACGAGGAGCGAGTCTGATTTGAGAGGGTTTTGGTAGTTTAGGAGAGAGTATTAGATTTTTGCAGTATGGCACAGATCGCTTTAATTAAGCTTATTGATATTGGATACAATGGTGCTTAGTTGGTTAGATCCAATGCTGTTATATAAAGATGGGAAAAGGAGTCTACCTAGAACACCTTTGCCACAAGTATATCCCGTTTAAATCGTCCTCTTATCATCTCTCTTCATGATAAACTCCCAATCCCTTCGCCCTTCTGATTAAACTTCTTTTAAATGCCCTTTAGAAAGTAAAAAACACCGACTGTTTCCACATCGAAAACCATCTGCTTGGTTAATTGGTATTATTAGTCCCTAAGTGCTGTCTTCCATTTGCCTTCCCTCTACCCGCAGGCTAGGACACATGCATATCGCGAACAGGCACAAGAAGAGGAGGCATTTTTTAATTTCTCTTCACTGCCTCACCAGACACGTTCTCAGAAGCATTCTAAGGATTCTTCCGTTTCCGGGCAAAGTTTGTCTCCCACGGAAAACGCTTCATCCATTCCTGGGTAAGTAAGCAATTTACCGGCACACGGCACGACTGTGGAGGGTGGAAAAAATACCCGAAAAACGCGCAACTTTTCTTCTTAATCCGTTTAATGCTTTGAAGCCTTTTGGGGGTTTTGGAGTTTGTTTTTTGTGAGGAAGTGTCTTTTTTTCGTTACTCATTACGGCAGGATAACCCTCGGTACGTGTGTGGGTTGGCGCTAGAAGCAACTTTGGCTAGATAAGATGGAAGGATTTGAGGCGTTGAGGTAGGTTAATAAGAAGCGAAAGTCTTACCAGTATTAAGAGGGAGAGCTAAATTGGCACCAGGGAGAAAATTAATACAAGGGAGAGGAAACGGAGAGAAGGCATAAATGTTGTCGAGGAGGGAAAGTGTTGGTGGCGATGCCATTCCTTGCGCTTGTGCTTCTTCGTTTTGCTCAAAACTTTTCATCAAAGACGCTTTTTACCGGAAAATTCACATCTCTATGTATGTCGTATGTATTTATGTATGTTGCAGCCAATCGAGAAAATATGCACTCATCTTCCATTTTACAAGAATTGATAAGCTTCTTGCATGATACTTAAATACTGAGAGTTATTTAAGAATAAAATATGAGCTGTTATCTTTTACTTTAAAATATGTATCATATAAAATTTATTAAACAAAACTCGGTTACATTGTTTCGAACCAATTCTAGACTCTTTTCAATCAATTTTCCATTCACAAAATAAATAAAAACGCGGGATGAAGCCACACGATTTTCCACCACAGCAACACCCCTTTATTCACCGTCCCAAAGAGCAACAACCAGCAACGACAACAATTGCTTTAATTTAGTAAGATTCTCGCCAGCTTCAACTTCTTACCACCATATGCGCTGGAAACGATTAAAAATTTCCCTCACTCGCTTTCTTTCCCTTCGCATTCTCTGGATCTTACACACGCACACACATACACAAGCATCATCTCGCAATCCTGACGAGCATGAGAATTTTTTGAAAAACTTAATTAATTTAAATTAAAATATAGAATGCTTCGCACAGCGCTCACGACACAGCCACACATGCTGCTTGCGAGCGCTCTTTTTCCTGCTTTCTTTTGTTTCGCTTTAATTATTGTCGTAATCGCACACACAGGCGAAGGGAAGGATTAAGGCAAGCTCGGTACACTCGGAAAAGCGTGAGGACTTTTTCCAGATTGAAGCTAATCTTGTTGTCCGGGGCTCGCAATTTCCCTTCACGAAAGATTGAAGAGAAAGGCCGGATTTGAGTTGCGTTCTTCGTGCGCTTCTTGTTTCACGTACAACACATACACACACACACACTCACTCACACAAGCACATTCTTCGAGGAGTCTTCAACCCTTCCAACCATATGGAGTTAATTGGCAGTGAATTTGAACGGAAGGGTACACTGTACGGTACGGTACGGTTCCGCTCACGTGGAAGTTAGAGTGCGCGCCTCTTGGGCTAAGGGAAATTAAATCTTTTGCTTTCATTTTCCTCTTCGGAGGCCAAACACGGTGCAAGGAGACGTTGCCAAGAAGTCGATCGCATGCATCGCACATACACACACACACACTCGAGAGGCGGCAGCTCATGGGAGTGGGTCAATCTTGTGTCTCACTGTTGGGCTTTGGGGAGGTGGGGATGGGTGTTTTGGAATGGGAGCAATTTTTCGAGTCAGATTCAGTAATGGTACCTTTTGAGACGATGTTTGAGTCTTTTGATGTGGAAAAGGATATCTTTTGAAAATGGAACTAGGAATGATTATTACAGCCGAAAGCCGGAAGGTGCGTTTAATTAGACCGGAAAAGAGGAAAAAGAAGGGAGAGAGAGAGTGAGGATGCGGAAAATGGTTTAATTGGATGCTATGCATAAATGTGAGTTATAGTTTTGAATATTTTATAAATAATTTCCCCGACTCAGACTACCAAATAATGTAAAAGACATCTTACCTTTTAAAGTCTCTGTCGTTGGAAAAGCTGTCGTTGGAATTTCTGCAAAGAAAACAGACATTGGAATTAATTTGAAACATTTTAATTTAACTATAATTGGAGTTTTAATGATGCAGCATCCTCGAGCACAGCGTCACGTCCGACGGGAGGTCAGAAGTTCAGGCAACATGGCATGCAACAGAACACATTCACACTCATCCCTCGACATCCCTTCAACGCGTTCGTTCGATACCGACCGTTTTTGCTGCTCTCTTTTATGCACTTTCCTCTCCCAACCGGCCGGCACGAATGCGAAAACGATCGTGATCGACAGTGAGCCGGGAAAGGAGAGGAGAGGTACGGCCTGCTGCTGCCGAGGTGTGTAATGCAAAAAGGGCTACGCCGTAAACACAGCATTGGCAACATTGCACACATCCCCATCCCGTCATCCCCTTCCGGACCGGCAAGAAGCGCATCTCTAATGTGCCAACCTGCTGTTGTATCTCTCACGCCCCCGCGCACATGTAAATTGCATGGCATTTATTTATTAATTAAAAATCCAACTCTTCCAATTAAAACCGTTCCCATCTCGCTTCCCTTTACGCGCGTTCGCATCTGCCCGCTTGTCGGTGAGCGTGTGGGGCGACGTTTATTGTGTCCCTTTCTTGCGCCCTTTTAAAAATAAAATCAAATACCCTGGCCACCCCCGTTCCCTTTCCTTCTCTCTTCCACTAGATCGGATGCGTTGAGCGGCATACCATTAGACCAACACTCCGGGCGCACAGCTTCACGGGCGAAGAGTTGCGGAGAAGGCAACATAAAACAAACGACACAAGCAAATCAGTTTATGCTGACTGTGTGCGTGGATCTGTGCTGAGGGTCTGTGAGGGGACCGTGAGACGATGGAGGACACGGCAATCGTGGAGACGCTGCAGTCAGCAGTTGCGCTGCACTACACCACCAGCAACAACGCCGACAGCGCACGGCGCAGCGAAGTAGCAGCAACGGCGGCGGCAGCAATGTTCATTAATTTTTCAAGTCCTAATTAACTGCTGCTTTACACCGGGCGAGGCAATCGCGCCTTGGCGTTTATCTTTTTTGCAACCCTGGGTCGTAACTCCGTGGCGTCCCTCGGAAAGCCGTCACGCTCGTATCGCATCACGGTAAGGAATGGTGGAAGACGCATCCCGGCGTGTTCGGGCATCTCAGCTGATGCGACTGCAAGTGTGGTGAGATGACAGAGGCGTACCGCTTGTCTCACGTGTGGCGTTTCTATTCATGCGTCTGGAACACAGGGATGAGATTGAGTGGTGTATGATGGTAGGCTACGAAAATTAATAACAAATAATATGTCGAATAATACAACAACTCTAATTGAGTTGATAAACTTTTTCCGTGCAGTGACATCAAGTCAACATATAACTACATAAAACTACTTGGTAAAAGAAAGCACCCATGTAGTGTCACCCGCCCAAAGCAGCCACCATATGTTACGACAGTGTGGTGCAGCTAATTAAATGCACGTTTGCCATTGCACCCCGTCCCTCGCCCTTTGGTCCTTGCGTACCATCCAGCACGACATGCTCTTCTCGAGAGAAAGGTGTCACCATCCATCCCTCCCTGACTACACCAGAACTGGAAAACGGTGATAACGATATGAGCGGCAAGTGGTTCGGTCTCATACATTCCCACTAATAATCACCATCTCGCCCCGTTTCGGCACAAGCGGTCACTCCACAGCATCCGAGTGATGGAGAGAGAGGGAGAGAGGACGAGAGGAGCGCGTTACCCCTCGCTTCCAAGATGACTCTTTTTCGCCCGGTCGCCCCTTCATCCCCCTTGTTTGAAAATACACAACTTTGCAACTTTAATGAATCCAATTATTTTTCCGTTAATTATTTTCACGCCAACTTGTCAAACCCACGTTCCGACCGAAACGGTTTTCCTTCCCCTTGTCTCTTACCCAACCCTCCCGCCCATTCGGGGTGTGTGAGCGAGAAGGCACTGGCTCCATTTTCCAACGCTCCCAGGCCCGCACATTCTCATCGGTTTCAGGCAAACGGGGTGGCAAACCCGGTCTCACCTTCATCTTTCGCCTCGCGGTTAATGGGGGAGCCGCACGCTTGGTGCGGGAAATGAAGCTGGCATTTTCTTCCTGCGTCTCACACTGAAGAAAATTTACGCAAAGTGAAAGGTACCGGTGCCGGAGTGAACGAGACGGGCGGATGTTTTCTTCAGCATCCTTCCCTGCATCCCGAGCAGGGTCGGTTGGGGCTGCCTGCATGCTGTCCATTTTGCTCCAGTTCGGAACGTAATTAAATGCGCTACTGCTGTTACTATTGCCGTTGTTATTCTTGTTGCTTACTGCGGTCCTTCTACCCGCCCCTGTGCCGCCGAGGGTGAGTGTGGTTGCGGGGATAAACTTCGCCCTATCGCCTGCACTGCTCGTTGCTCCGTTGACCAGCGGAACAACTTGAAGTCGACACTCACGCCCGGGAAACTTACGGACGAAGAAAAACCGGGGAGTTTCCACCGACCACTGTGAGGATATGTTTTGTGTCACCCGGGAGAAGGTGGAAGGATTTGAAGCACAGTTGCCCTTCTCATACTCATTGTGCAGGCACGAAGCGCGTCACCAACGCAACGCGAGCGGACAGTGAGAAAGATCGAGAGTGAGCGTGTGCTTCGAGTTCCCTCTTGACATGTAATTAAAGAAAAAATACACAAAATACTTGCTTATCATAATTTTATAACTAATTATCTGTCCTGTACTTGCCTTCCCAAGGAGAGAAGGGTTTCGAGTTTACAAGAGCTCTCGGGTTTCCTCCTCTTCGCATATGACACAACAAGCGATTCAAGTAAAGGCGATCATTTTTCGCTCATTATTATGGTGAAGCGCGAAACGAAACGTTCCTCTGGGCTAATTATGACACTCGCTCGCACGCAAGGAAAAAGGGTCGCCCTGGCTTTTCTTTGGCGTACAGTAAGCTACGAAGGATCGAGGAAACGGAGGACGCCACAACACACCCGAACGCTGTTGTTGTTTGGGAAAGACCCTTTAAGCGACCATAAAATGAACGGAGTTTAATTGCTTCACTAAATTGATAACATTAAACTTAATATAATTAGAGTTGGTGGGTAGCGTCGCTTTCTCTCAACCCGTCAAACGTTTACTTGTAATGAATATTCAATTTCCGTACCGAAATAAAATCATAAAAACGATACGATTCCAACTCAATGCTAGCAACGGTCTTTCCCCTTTGCCCGCTTTTCCTAAACGCTGAAATGTTAAACATTTTCCGACACCATTGTTTCGTACAAATGCAATTTCCAGCAGTTTTTCGGTGGTTCTTCCCCCTTACCGGGCGCCACTTTTCGGCGAACAAGCAGCGAGCCATTTTCCGCCAAGTTTAGAAAAGTCGGCCAACATCGGGGTAGGTAATAATATCCGCGTGTCTGTCCAATCGCACCCGTCGGTGGCGGAGGGAAAATCTGGTGGAAAAAGGGATCGGTGAAAACGGGGTAAGCATGTTTCAGTTTTGTCCGTGATGCTTTTAATTAAAATTTTATCTCTTCCAATGTCTCGCCGAGCGTTTGCGCTTTCCGCCATCGCGTACGACGAACGAACGAACGAACGGACGGACGGACGGACGGGCTGTGAGTGTGTCCTTTCGACCGATCGGGTTGTATCGTGGTGCTGTGTAGCTGCGTGCTGGAGAAGTAACGCAAAGGGTTGGCAGAAGGGCAGATCCACCAACACTTTGAGGAAATGGGGATGCTCTTTGCTGCTTCTTCTGCTGCTGGCAAACTTCAAGGACGACCCTGTGAGAACAAAACTTTCTCAAACACTCTGGAGGTTGAGAAGCTGTTTGCAGTGAATATTTTACTGCATTGGAACAGAGCTAGACATCCTTAAATTATACCTTAAAATAAAAGGATTTTCTAATTATCCACCTCCGTTTCTTAATATTTCTAATGTGATTTTAATCATCATACTCCAACGTCATACGTCATCTTAACCAAAACAAGAATCCAATCAAACTCTACAGACGCACTCACCGAAAAAGAAACATCACAATAAACGAAGTCCAAAACACACTCCAAATGCTAAATGTGTTTTAATTGGACTCCTTCGTTCGCTTTGCGCCTCGCAAAAGCCCCAAAAACGAGTTTGGTCGCATCCACAATGATCCTAATTTCAATTTAATTCTTCGTTTCCGCTCATTTAGAAACGATTATGCGTTCCATTAGCCGTAGAGTCGAGCTTCTCGAGGGCGTCTTAGAACCCTTTACCCTGTACCGGAAAACGGTACGGGTACGGTGTGTGTTTCATTATTATTACTGAGAAATTTAATTAACTTCACCATAACTACCGCCAACCACCGTCAAACGGGCCGCACTCTCCCTTAGAAGCCTTACAAATAATCAATAACCCACCAAATCCGCCATGCAACCGAGCCGTGTCAATTTAGTTTTGCGAAACATTCGAATTCATATCGCCAAACTGACTGGTGGGATGAATATTTAATAACCGAACACAACACCTCCAATCCACCCGCGTGCGATTGATTGCGCCGTAAATTTGATTGATTTGATGAAAGCTTCAATTAGACGAAATGCCGACCGTAGTCTGTAATCTCTTACCAACCTCGGGATCAAAGCTGCCAGCATGTACTCGGCAATAATGTGCATTATTGTCGATAGATTAGGTTGCTGCCGAGTGTAGTAGAATGGATTTCAACGAGCAGAAACGGGTTAATAAGTTCACGGAATGTCGTAATACATCTTGTGTTTGACTCTCGCTGATGCTAATTAGCTATTTTCTGGAGATGGATACAGGTGGTCCAACACGGTTGTCGTCGGGCCCTTTGTCTGCATCAAAAATCGATCAAAAGGAAGATTCCTGGAGAGCTAAGAACTTTGGACAATCATATGTCATCGATTGAGCGGCCTGAAAGGATCGTCTTTGATTCAATGATTCCTGTAATATGAGTTCGTGGTAATCTATTCAAAAGTTGTTTTGTAAAGGTTTGTTGAAAGGCTATTAGAGATAGGTACAAGCTTCAAACAAACATCCTATTTGAAGTATCGTCCCCATGTCAACCGATATAACACACTCACTCGGTCGAACGTTGTGAAAATCACCACTAATAGTGTGGAGCCAATTTGTAACGCCTGCGAAAATTAACGAATGCGTCAACCGACTCCCACACTCTCCGGTGCGACTGACGTGCTCGACGTTCCTGATTAGATATTAATTGAAATTCGTCCCAAAATCTCGACGCCGTTGTCGCCGGCGGCCTCAAAAGGGGGGGACGGGTCTGTCGCAAAAGATTGCTGCTATCGCTTCTCGCTCGAATGGAAAACATCAATCTATTGTGTAGAGCAAATCCTGCTAATTACTGGAAATGTAAATAATTCACTAATTACGTCCCCGTCCGCTCGCTTCTCGCGAACACCGCGCTACTCCCTCAGCAGGGAGTGAGTGCCGGGCTTGTGAAGGGCCCGTTATCTACGTGGATTCAGCGCACAATCCTTGATGCGAGAAAACGGAACGGGTGGTGGTGGTGGGACGGCGGACTGTATCATCAATCATCGGAGGAAACAATTAACCAGCGAAATCTCATCTCCCTCGAAGCAACCGACGTTGGTTCTGATTTCACTTTTCATTAAATTCACCAGAATTCATTCAACAAGCTGTGTTGGAAATGGGAGCAGAAAACCAGGGAGCCTCTGGGAAGTTGGAACATTGAGAAGGAAAGCTATTCATTGGGAAATTTAGTTTAGTCCCGAGAGCGCCAAGTGGATTTTCTCGCAGGCTCACTTAAGCTCGCTCAAGGCCCAATATTCTCACCTCCAGCCCTCTTGCTCTCACACCATCCGAAAGGTTTTCTCTTCCCTTTGCTCCTGGCTCGACTAATTAAATACAGCCTTTTTCGGATCCATCTACAGCAGCAGCAGCAGCAAAAAAGTTTCGCAGCGGCACCTCGTACGGCTTTACGCTGAAAATTCCCAACACAGCCCTTTTCGCTGGAACGGTGGAGTGATGTTTTCACCGTCAATTAATAAAATCGAATGGAAATAGAGACCAGGATGAGTGTGGGCACGGGTACGGGATCGTGAACAAGCGATGGGCATTAAATCAATCAAAAATAGAGAGCAAACGATGAAATAAATATTTTAAAATTTAATTTAATTAAAATAAATAACAATCAAAATGGACGGCAACAGACGACGGGAAATGGCAAACAGAATGGAAAACAAAGAAGTAAAAAAGCTCTCAGGATCAGCTCAAAAGTTAAAAACCAAAATAGAAGAGCGAAGAGAAACAAATATCACCGAACAGCGTTGGATCGCTTTCGTTGTTCTAACCAGGAGAGTGCAATTTTTCACTGCTGAGAACGACACAGGACAGTATGACGTCGAAGCGAGACTTTTAGATAGCGAATCATTTCAACGAAATTGTTTACCGTTTCAACGGATAAAAGACCATATTCTTCTGTTTTATTCCCTGAAACTGATCGACAATTTGTGAGTAAATTTATTGTTAAAATGGTTTTTTTATAGTTACAAAATTCAAAAATGGCTTTAATACTTTTACGAAAAAGGGGCACAATTTGTTACGGAGAAGCGACCAACGCAATTATATCCATTTAATTGTTTCCTTATCCACCTGCCCGCTCAGTAACGCAAACACGACCCAAACCTTCCCCAACAAAGGATCGATATCATGACACCCGCACCGCAGCCGAGCCTGACTGATTGCGGTTGGCCCGTAAGCCCAGCGATGCCCGCAAGTCCCTGGTCCATGGCACCAGCAATTCGACTGCCGTCGTGCCACCTCGCCGGTAATAATAATAATGAGCCATAATGCATAACGATTCTACCCGTTCGGTCATCATCGTCCGCATCATCGTCGATGATAGTCCAGACGATCATGCCGGAACTCTATACAAGGATGCACTAATTAAAGCGATTCGATAGAGCACCAAGGTACGGCCCGTGTCACCAATAGAGCCGGCCGGCATATTTATAGGGACGTTTCTTCTACCCGTTTGCGACCGTCGGAAAGCTGCAGTTCTGTCCTATCATTCATTTTGCTCAAATTTTATCTGTTGAACGTTTGCCATCGCTTCGCCCCACCTGCTGAGGCGCTTTGTTTGGTCGAAAAATCGCAGTGCCAGCATGGGGAGAAGGATGCGAAACATTCTCCGCAGTCTCATAGGCCGCAGCCGGGGAACATAAACACGCAGGACAAAAGAAGCGAGCCCCCTGAGCGAAGCCTAGTGTCAGTTTCGTAGCCATAACGATATGGCGAGGTGAGATGCGTTTATCTACGGGGCTGCCGGTGGCGGGCGAATTGCTATGCAGTTTTCGGGGCCAAGTTTTCGGACCGGCAGTGACATAAATTCATCCTGGCTGGTGTACCAAGGCCTTCTATCAGACAAAAGGGGTTTTGAGTGCCTGAGCATTACGGCTACGGGCACAAGAACGAACTCCCGGTTGATGAAGTTGAGTTAATAAAGTTGCAAAAGGCACTTGCAACAGTGAAGTGAGGGAGCGTGAGCTGAGAGAGAGGAAAGCGAGTGGGCACGGGATTAAAATTGAATCATATTCACCGGTGTGGAAGGCTTTATTGGCTTATCGCAACACAAAAAAGGGAAAGTTGTCGAGTATTTTTTTGGCTCATGTACGTGTTCCGGGTTGGGAAGAAATCAAACGAGGCATAAATCATTGGAATTTATCGTTGAAGGTTAATAAATGTTCCAATAGTTTTCCAATATTGTGAAAAGATACAGAAAAAATGTATTGAATTCAAAACCCCTTCATATCAGTCTATCAAATACAAACAAAGTATCACTTCACACACAATTTCACAAACATACAATTATTTAGCATTGCTTTTCCCAATAGCTAAGCGTTTAGAGCACGAATGGAGCCTAATGATATCCATTATTTGGTTTCAAAACTTTCCTTCAAATGGCTGATAACAAATAAAGATGGGAAATGGAAAACTAATGTCACTCTGCTATACTTTCTCCGCTATCGTACTCAATGTTTCCCACCGAACACTGATTCTCATTCTCCCGCCACGGCTATCAATTGAACTTTGCAACAGTTCGCTCCTTTCGCATCCAATTACTTCGATTTCGAGGGCCTTCGTCCACCTGCGTCCAACTCCTGCACCGCGTTCCACATTTTCCAGCAGCATTTTCAGCATCACCAGACAATCGAAGGCACAACGGCATACGGCTGCAGAGTCGTCTTCCCTACTCGCACACATGCACACAATCTCTCTATGTGTTCCGTCCCTATCCTTCACTTCACTCCTGAAAACCGGAGGTGGAGACAAGGAACCACATCGTTAGCATTATTGTCATCATCAGCTCCGACGCGTGATCAGTGTGTCTCATCGTTTTGTGGGGTCTCGCGCGCGCATTTTCGTCCCAGCCCGACGGGAAGGTCGGAAGATACGTACGAGACAGGAACAAAAGGAGGCAACCCTGCCATCATTACCGTTTAGTTGCGTTTTTGTAACGAATCTGGCCCTCACACCCCGGGTGGAGGAGTCGGCCAGAAACGGGACCGACTTGAGCAGACCACTAATGATGGCAGAAAGAGACGATGCAGGTGAGCAGGAGAGCGATCGTCATTCACTATCTCTCACTTACTAAATTTGCATCTCAAGAAGCAACGATTGAGTCCGTGAGAAGGCATTCTCGCCAGTATCGGACCGGCACACTAGCTTAATTGTCATCATCATCATCATCATCATCATCATCGTCATTGTCGAGGAGGAGGCAACACGCGGCGCACACACCACCAATGTTTGTTCCCGTTGGAGAGCGCGGAGAGTCGTCCTCCGGCCGTCGCTTTCTTATCGCTTGACAATCTCCCTTTGATATATTAAATTCAAATTTAATTAAATTTAATTAAACTTCGTACGCCATCTACGCCACCGCGTCTTGGGAGTAACGATGGGGTGGCCCCAGGAGGAGGACTATACCCCATCAAACCACCCATCCTGAAGTTGTGTACCGGAGACTGGATGTTGGAGCGCAATGGAGATGGATTGGATGGATGGTTGGCCTTGGGCTGCCCGAGTGCGTAGGCTTTCGCACGAGAGGCTTTCCGTTTGTAACGGACTTTCGAGAGTAGCGGGACTAATGGATCATAATTTTATGCAGTGTAAAGATGCTAGATGTTTGTCATAATAGTGACAATATCAATTTAAAAGGTGATGTGAAGCTACAATCTGACAAATACGTCATTCAATTGTATTTATGTTCGGCAGAGCACTACAAACGTTAGCATTATTTCAAGAGTGTCTTAGAAGTGCAGAAAGAGGACATTATAAGGACAACATCGATGACAATTACTTCCATTCCTCGGCGTATTGGAGAGCATCTCATACTTCGTCGTTAACGTAAAAAAATTGAGCATGTGAGAGAGAAAATGCAGAGATGGAACTTATCCGAAAACTTATCACTAAAGCTAATCTGTTCGATCCTCATTCGTTTGGCTCCAAGGCTGAACTATCTGCTAGAAGAGAGCATCGGTTAGCGAAAGGGCTTACCAGTCGTTCGTTCGGAACGGAAGGATGGGAGGAGGAAATTCTCATTAGCGGCATTCGGGAGCAGCTTGCACCGGCCTCTCGTAAGGATGGGTAGGATTAAGATAGAATCTACACTAAAACTACTCATGTTGGATTGACTTTTTGTGAAAGTATGATCTATAAGAATCTGTAAATGTACTGATACTATTCGGAGGCATGGTTGTCGCTTACAAAGAATCCGTTTAAAAAGAAAATAAATTTAATTGTTCTATCACTATCGCTTCAAACGACCTATCGGTACAGTTAGTGTCACACTAGCCGGTACCATCATCGGGACGTTGAGCCATGAAAGGGCACAGATGAATCGGTGACTAATGGAGCTTGATTCATTAGTGCTTTCATCTATTAGCGCATATTGAAGCATCCGGTCGCTAATCAAGCTCCGTCAATTTCTCACGCTCCGTTTTCTCCGAGAAACGATTCGATCCTTGGAACGATTCTCTGATACATGCTTATGCATGTCGCCTTCTAGAGCTCTCCGAAACATCAAACACTGTACAGAGTCTGAGGCTGTTTCTATCGCTCTCTAAATGATAAAACATATTTATTAACTACTTCGTTTTGCGAAACATAGAAAAGTGTCATGCAAAAAAGAGGAAACCAAATCAATATAAACTCTCACACACATCAGCGGTTTGGCTATTAATCGGCCAAAAGTTGGTCAAAAATTCACAACTGTATAAAACTACACCCTACCTAAACCACCTACCGCCTAGCACCTACGTCTTACCTGACTCCTTGTCACGAAGACTGTGCTAATTTATGCGCTAATCAAATATTTACTGATCGTGTTTTTTTTTTGCCCATCGTGCGGCAGCACGAGAAATTAATTAAAAACCGTCAGATGAAGTAGCGACGTAAGGCTATAAACCCTAGCTCGAGCCGGGAGGAGACTTTGGAATGAAAGTGCCGGTTCGTCCAATACGGTCAGTTGCCTTTCCGGCTATGCCACAAAACACCCGGACCGGTTCCGGAATTGGTTCCAATTTACAAATTCCTCATCAAAAACGGTTCCCCGTATCTTTTCCTTCGCGTGATGTGATAACGCGCTGAAATCGGATCTCTCTAGTACGAACGGTAGCACCCGGATCGCACCTTCCAAAGTTCGAAAAGGATACAATTACTTCAGTGTGTTTTGAAACAACTGGCAAAAGAGGGAAAATAGTAGGAAGATCCTAAGAACTCGTCCTTTTGCAAAATCTTCAGCAAAAGCCTTAATAGGAGCAGTTGTTGTAAGTGTATACATCATTATCGGCGGGTTACCGAGTCCACGATAGTTTTATGGTAGTTGTGCAAGTGTGGAATTCATTATGACTAAATTATATTCAAAACCGCCACCAGCAGCTACCAAAAACGGTGCACTCCTTCCGCGCAGTTTTAGACACAGTCGGGGTGGAAGAACAAGGCAAGGCAACATGCCCGGATCGAGGACAACACCGTGGAAGAAAAATCCCATTAGCTAGCTTTATATGGTTTGTTGATTTTTTATCCCTTCTTTCCGTGCCGGTCCGTTCGTTCGCTACTGCGAAGAGCGGACACGCAGGAGAGCTTACTTCATTAGCTCCCGTACTGAGTCGACGACCCAATCAAGCAAGTAAGTCCGGTGGCCGAGACGCCGATTATTGTCTCACGTTTGCATTTCGGTCGTACGGCGTACGCGTCCTCGCGGTTTCCCCTCGGGTCGGCCAAGGGTTTTATTTTGATTCTCCTCCACCCCGTCCATGAAGTTCGAGTTCTGTCCTACGGGTAAGGTCCTCCTACGGGTTCGGCCGCAGCCAACGGTGAGATGCGGTGCGGGGCGATGCACCACGGTCCCGTTTTCCGTGTGACCGTTGGGGACGTTGCTGGCGTACGGTGTGCTCCTCAGGTGTCGCTCAAATTTAATTAGATCGAAAAGGAATCAAGATAAATTTGAAAGTCGCCAAATGGGGCGGACACGGCTGTCCAATGCGATCCAATCCACCAAGAGAGCATTAATTCAATGTTAAAGGTGCAGTGAATTCTTTATAAATTTACGAGATATTTTTTAAATTATACAAAGCATTTAACGCAATCAAACAAATACTTTATAATAAATAATAACACAGCAATATAATAATAAAGAAAAAAAACTTTCCTTTTCCACATCGGAGCCGGACAAGAACAGTATTTTGCACGGTTTTCGATACGCTAATCGCGACCTGCACGCCATTACGAACTCAGCGACACAATCACTCACACACGTACACTTAAGCTTCCTTCGGCATCAACCCTCGCGGCAACTCCAAACACCCCCGCCCATGGTAGGACACCCTTCCGAGGGCAGGAGGGAGTTGGCGACTGAGACCGGTCGCTGGTGTCGGAATTGGCATCGGAAAGGTGGTTCTGCTCATTAGTTGAGTGGTTTCGGTTTTCAGTTCTAGGTTTCCGTACACACGCTCGTCGCTCGTTGCTTGTTTTGGCGCACGATGAAGTGCAGCTACTAAAGGCTGCGGAAAGGCGCATGGCAGCGAGCCTCGAACGACTGACGGACAGGTTGACAAGGTTTACAAAGGGAGGGCGAACGTGTAACACCGATTGAGGTGGGTCAAAGCAGCAGAAAAAAAGGAATTTTTTTAAGAACAATGGCTCAATGCAGTTTGAAACAGTTTAAGCTTATTGAAAAAGGTGTTTTATCCTATTGCAGTGATCAAGAAACGAATTCCTAACACTCTTGCTAAGCCAGTGCATTACCATTCAACCGAACCGCTTCTCAAACAAACTGCGGGAGAAAAGCAAAGACGATAACAATTAAGCGATAAATGAATTGTAGCTGCGGTGTAGCGGCAGGAAGAGCAAGGAGTGAAGCTGATTGACAGAATTGAGAGCAAATGTGTGAAAAAAGGAATTTGGAGCTCATTAAGATATTTTCGTACCGCTGCTGTTGTTCATTTTGCGAACTCTGTCTTTCGCGAACCATGTCCCCCTGGTGTGCTGTGTGGAGTGCGTTCCGCAAGAAAAAGAATCATGCAGCACCTTGAGTCCACCAACAAATGTGAAAGGATTTCAGAAAAGGGCAACCCGCCCCGGATGGACGGATTCACACTCAAGCAATTATACAAAACAAGTCAAATTAAGCTTTATCAATGAAAAATTGTTCCTAAAGGCATGAAAACGTTGTTACCACTATCCGTCCGACTCGATAAGATAAGCCACCATGCATTTGGCGTGTTCTGATACGTACATTTGTCGACCGATGCAAGATTAATGCTACGAACGATAAGCAATCCTCGATCGTTGCCCCAAAAACAAAATAAAAGTCGAATCCAAGAATTGAGAAAACGTCACGAGAAATGAATTACGTCCTAATTACGCGTGGCATAAGGGCAGCGGACAAGATTAATGCTAATTTTCTCTTCCTTCCATGGTTCCAGTCGCAGTCGCAGGCTGCGGCTTCCCATCTAGGGCTATCGTAATTAGATCACAACCGTTCGGCAAACGAAAACACACACACGCACACAACTCAGTCCGCCCTCTTAATCCATTCCACTTAATCCGACTTATTATTATTTCGGTTTCTCTCGAGGGAAGGTGGATCGACCGCAAAGCGAAGAGGGAAGCGATCGAGAGTGCGATCGGATCAGTTCGGTTCGGTCCCGTTCTTCTTGACCTTGAGCAGGAGGACCGCAGCGTCTAATCTGATCGGGTCCGAATGAATGGTCGATCTCGACGATCGGATCGGTACAAAGTCGACCGCCCGGCCCGCTGGAACGGTGGACGGAAGGTGGTAGGGAAATAAAGCAGAAAATCCGCTTATCTGCCCCTAATTAGGTGCGGCTTTTGCGATTTTAGGAAACGATCAGATTTGTGACCGGTTTGGGATTAGTGCGGAAGGTTTCGGCTTTAAATTGCAATGTCTGATGTTTGATGAACAAACATGCTTTTTTCCCTTGCATAGAGGATCGAGCTACTGTTTCCAAGTTAGATTTTGAGATCGATTTCTGGTTATAGACTGTCAGTTTATTTAATTCTATTTCGCCAAAAACGAAAAAAAAATGTTGGCAATTGATTTCAAATCAAAACATCCGCCCGGTGGTAATTCAGAGCAAAATGGCAGTCATCCACAACGCTTCTTTCTCCATCTCCCTGTAACTCATTGTTCACCCCATGTCGGGTCGTGTGCCAACCGGACACCCGATGGGGATGGAGGGAATCGCCCCACCGGCAAGTCCCCCGGCGGGTGCGGTGCCCGAAATTTGTTTTCTCGGTTAATTTAATTAGATTTTTAATTGTCAATTAGTGTTGAAAATTTTTAAGCTAAATTAGCTCATTACGTGCGTCGAGCGCGGCCACAGCTTTCGGTTCGGTGGGGTCGGTTCACCGTAAACGGTTTTTATGGTTATGCTGCGTGCTTGGGCGCCTTCCTCTCGTGCTCCTCACCTCTCTTTTCTGTTATCTCTCGCTTGCTGTCTCACTCTATCTCTTTCTCTATACTGCACGAGTAGGACTCTCCGGTACGTTATTGAGAGCGGATGACACCGTTTCTGTTCGAGGCTGTGAGTTTTTTGCTTCTGTTGCCGGTGCTAAAAGGGCCAAGGGTGAACCGGTGGCAATGGGAGAACCCGGAGCGTGAAAACTTCCTCTCGGCTCGAGGCTGGAGAAGTTCGAGCAGAAGAAATTACGGGCCTGCAGCGAAGCATACGATCGTTCGCTTGTTTGTTCTACGGTGTGGTAGAGACCTATGTTGCGAGTGCGAAGAGACGCGAGGCAAGAGTTTGTCTAATTAGTATCGTAAAAACAAAACGCCATTCGTGTAACATTAGAAGCACGCTGAACGTGCACGGTTGGTAGTAGGTGGTCGTCGGTTAAGTTCCCAGGCGACGAGAGGCAAAATGAACGCTAGAGTGTTTGATTTGAAGCAAGAAACGGCGCCTTTGTGAACTGCAACCAAGGTGTAGATAATTAGAATGATTATTAAATTTTTGGTGTATTTTTCTTAACTTTGCGGTACCAATAAATGTCTTTAAATATATTAAGAACAAGAACCCAATTGCTAGAAAGCGTCAGTATCAGAAATCATGCTATCTTACGACTTCTAATCATGCTGATTAGCCAAAGTGTCTATGAAACGCACTGACATTATTCAGGTACCATCTCCTGTCCTTGCCACTAGTCACAGGTTAAAGACTCTTTCGATGCACTACCAAAGAATGGAGTACTCAGTGCACTCAGCACAGTTTTACTGGAGATGCTGCCACTGTCAAGACCTCGGGGTCGCATTTGACACCTAAGCCGGAAACCTCAACATCCGTACCGGAAATAGGATTTCATTTTCTCGATCATCCTTGCCCGATCCACCGGTAGGGGTGTGTACACTAGTGTGCTTGCAACGACCAGACTACTCCCTCACACTACAATTCCAAAATCAACTCCAATATGGATTCAAAAACGACGCCTGGATGGGTGCCCTTTTCTTTTGAAGCAGCAACAGCACACCGAGTCGGCACGATTGGCCCCAGCAGTCAAGGGCACATTCAATAAACCAGCCAGCGTAATGCTCCCCTGAATCCAATATCCTAATTCATCACTCTTGCGTTGCATTCTTTGACCCGCTGCACGACGACGACGACGACGACGACGACGACTTCGACGATGATGACTTCTGTGCCGACGACTGGGGAGTGGGGATCGAAATGGGCTGAGGCTGGAAGTCAATATGAAGCCAAATTGAAAACGGAAACTAATGACTACCGACGGTTACGTCCGGCGACGATCCTTTGGGGCCGAGCCGTTCCTTTCTTTTCGATGGCTACGACGACGTCAGAGCATAGGAGATATGATTCTGGAGCCTTTACTGACACGATGTCTCGGACTGTTTGACAACGGCATATCAGCATCCGTCGGTCCTGGTCGGGGCGGGGAGTGTGGCGCACGTTGCGTCTTTAATTTTTGGTTTTCAGAACCGGGAGCCGATCTGAAGGAAATGCAATTTGGAGCTCCCTATTTCAATGCTAGTCCAGGGCGAGGTATGGCGTGCTGATCCTTCCGCTGCACTCAATTAGAAGCATGATTCATGTCATCGTGCAGAAGGGTGCGCGGATGAAGCCGATAATCCTGATGGAATAGTACTTGATTCTTTGTTTGTCATGCGAGCTGTGTTTTTTTCTGTGGTGAATGAGCAGTCATTAGAATGCGCAATTCTTATTGTTTGATCAATGATCAATGGAGATGTATGACATTTTTCCTATTATGTGTACGAATATAATGTTTACAAAGACACAAATACTAAAGCTCAAATCCTTAAAAACTAAAAAAAATCTACGAACGCTCACGGCAAGCCTCTCATCTACCTTCCTCAATCAGTTGATGACGATAAATCAAGCGTTAAAGCGAATAAAAAGGACCTCAGAGAAACACCAAAACCCCTCACCGGGAGCAAGGGATAGAGACAGTGATGAACCACAAAATGTTCGGACATGGATGGTTTCTCAACGTCAGCTACCCTCGCAGGATGACAGCAAGACGAATCATCTGATTGCTGGGCTCGCCTCAGCAGGAAGGAGTACAGAGGAGGCTTCAGACTTTTTGTCCCTCGCTTTCGGTTGTTCCGCTGTGTTTAGAATTCTATTTGAAGGGAAATCAAATTTACATTTGAATAAATTAGCAATTTGTCCTTTGATTGTGGCAATGATTGTGCAAGTGTTTGAAGGAAACACCGATGGAAAAAAGTTTTCCAAGTAGCCAGCAGATCGGATGCGATGGCTCTTGAGCGATGCCGTGGCATGTAAACGTTGTGACTTTATTTGTGTTTCCCTTTTCGCTTTCATCATTTTTTCAAACCCCCTTTTTTTCGATGCGTAATGTGTCATTTGTCTTCGTCAATCTCTTAAAAATGGATTCGTGCTGCAACATTAGCGAGAAAGTATGAAACACTCTGTGCTAAACTGTGTGCAGCATTGATGCTTGCGTTATTATTCCCGTTCGATTTTCACTCAACATGAAAACTGTGTCGATATTCGATTTCCGATGTTGCACTTAAAGCTCAGTACCAGGGGAAAGAAACGCTTTCGGGCAGGATGGTGAACTGGGCCAACGCCACGTTTGACCGTGTTTATTTGAAGGATAACCAATTTCCGAGCGTCAAATCGAGAACACTACCCGTCGTTTCGCTTGACGTGGGGCTCTTGCCGTTTAATCGGATTGGAATGTGTTGCTACCGAGGCACACTAAAATGAGTTTTAAAACCCGGTAAAAAAATGCAGTGTTATTTTAAAATTTTAATTTTGAATGTTGCTAAAACAAAAGAAGAGTTGCGAATGGAATGAAATAATTAACGCTACAAAATTAGAAATGAGAGACACCCCAAGCTTTTCGGAATAAAGTCAAAATTTAAAACTTATTTCCAGCCAGAAATGAACGCCAAAGTAGATAATAAGCAAAATAAGTAAAATTAACCATCACCACAAGTGCAAACAGCATCTCGACCGACGCATTGGCCGACGTTGCTTCCGCCTCCGGATGCTGTTGATGGAGCCACTTTTTAATTAGTGTAAATTGTCAGACTCTAATTGGGATTTTTTGTTGGTGTGCCCACTCAGCGAAACACACTCACACAAACACTCACAGAGGGAACCAATGATGAGCATGTTTTACTTTTCCTCAAAATTTTCACGCTCCCCGTCGTACGCTTTCGTTCGTTTTGAAGAGGACGCGCCGCCGTGTACTTGTTTGACAATCTCGTTGCAGATGATGAGATCGTGTGCTGCTGCGGTTACTCTACGCTGGTGGTGCTTGAGAAAGCGAAATGATGTTGACGATGCTTCCAAGTGTCCTTCATGAGAGTGTGAGGCAGTACAGAAACTTACCGCGGTGCAGATCGCGTCAGGAGTTTTTTCTCGCAATTTAGATTCAATGTTGATGAGGACAGGAGCAACAAAATTAACTAAAATAGCGAACAACAAAAATTGAATTCACAAATCATAAGATTTATTACAAATGGAATAAACAGCATTGAACAATATGAAAACAATTGACAGTTCGGATCGTCACCTCAAAATCGTAATATTCGTCTTGAACCGCGCCACCCTCTCTCTCTCCCTCTCTCTTCCTCTCTTTGATCCTGATGTCAGCGAATCGTCCACGTTCACGACCTTTCCCAATATTCAGTGCAATAAAAGCGTTCAGATCGCACTTTGGCTTTCTTTCCAGTACCGGCACAGCGGCATTGAGCTCAAGTTTTCCATTTTTCGACGCCTTCGAACTTCGAAGAATTCATTCCAATTTCCGTTTCATACTGTTTTGTTTAGCTCCGTTTCTTGCTTTCCCGTGCAGCCCCGGCGGAACGGACGCCAGACGGCAAATGGTTTTCCAAACACCAACACACCGAGACGACTGCCGCAGACTGCTGGTGGTAGTCGGGCGAAGGTGCAAAGTTTGTCTGTGAAGGAAAGGTTAAGCCCGGCACTGACCAAACTGGCGTAAAGAGGCCGAAAACGAGAGACAGAGAGAGTGAGCGAGAGAGAGAGAGAGAGAGAGAGAGAGAGTGTGTGTGTGTGTGTGGAAAAGCGTATTCTTCAAGCAGTTCAATCAAACAGCGTGTTGGGAAAAACGGCGTCTGGCACAAACTGGAGCGCCAAAGACGATACATTTATTTTTCCATCGAATCACTGCCGCACGCGCTCTCTCTCGTTCGAGTGGTTCGAGGACGATAAAGTTGTGTGTTGTGCTTGTGTTTGAGTGAACAGGCCACACACACACACACACACACACCCACACACTCGCACACAGTTAAACAGCGTGTCGAGCGTGGCGGAAGAGGAATGAAATTATGTTCGTATTACCGGAAATTATATCGCCGATGACGATAAGGTGGTGCGGCGCGTACTTCAACATTCGACTACGATATTGTGCTGCCAAGGATGGGTATTATTATTGGACGGGACGGTTGGTTGGTGAGTTCGGCAACGAGGCAAGAACGGACTGCCACCGGTGTTTGATTTGAGCATAAAGGATGCAGCTCGAAACTTGCAACACCTTGAAGGAAGCGTTTAGAAACTGCAATAGGAAGCGAAAATGCAACTTCGGGAAATCCATTTATTGAGAAAACAGGGACTTTAACAGCATTTCGGGCATAATTTAGGGAAACTGTCCCATTTCCTGCCTACAAATAATCGCTTCAAGTGAGGCAATCGATTAAAGGTGAGGAAATTTTGTGCAGCATCTTGACAAATAAAATTTCACCAACTATTTTCTCATTTATCCTATTGGTTTTGAAATGATTGATAACCTGTAAGCATACGTTAGATTGAATTTTTGCTACACACCAATACACTCGTACACACAAAACAGTAAAGCCTACAACAAAAGAACTACAGCACGTCCCACGGTTCGCACGAATGGAGACGCCAGGTAGTGCGTGAGGAAAAACGGATTATCATGCAACATATTACGCCCTTTGCTATTTATTCCAAAGTTCTGTAATGAATGCGAGTTTAAGCAATATTTGGAATAATATCATAAGTAATGATAATACATGTTTGAATTTCATTGTTCAAAACAAAACGAGAAACTATAAAGCCCTTACTTTTATGCACCAACACACCGCAGAAAAGACTTCCTTTCTTCTCTCGGTTCAAATGCAAATCTGGGAAAAACGACATATTTACCGACGCCTCGAAAGCAACCCCTGCATAACAGCGAAACGCAACGATGCAGTAATAATTCCCTGCATAATGCCGCCTTTCAATTGCATTCCTCGATACAAGGATTAGAGGTTGGTTCTTTTTCCTTCAACCCATTTTCTGTATGCTTCCCGTGTGCCGCACACTCAGAATAAACAATCTCAGAGGTGAAAATATGTCTCGAGCGAAACCGCAACACTCTGGCATCGTGGTTTGCCAACCCACTGCTCCTCCAGAAACTGGACACCTTAAGGTTATGGTTGGACGCTTCCGGTTGAGAACTTTGACAGGTGCAGTTGGACAATGAGAGAAGCATAGTGCGAGTTTGCTAAGCTGGTCTGGCCACGGCGGCGACGCTTGTTTGTGTCTTCAAGATGATTGTGGTGTCTTGAATCGCATTTTCCTTATGATTGTGGGTATTGGTGAAAGAAAATATTTTTATTTGAATTCCATATCTAGCAAGTAGCGTAATAATCGTAAGTAAAAACTGTATAAAGTATTTAGTTTCTTTCTGGTAACAACATAAGCAAAAACTACAACACAAACACACTAACGACCTGATGATGATGATGACAAACGTCGGGTGAATATGATTAATTCGACAAAACACAAAAAACACCCTTTTTCCAAATCAACCCGATGGTGATAATAATGAAGCTGATAAGCATACTGCTCGCTGATTTGAATAATAATAACCGCTCTTCCAGTCTGCGAATGCTTTCTTTTTCGATCAGGCAAAGCGAGAAATTGTTTCTGCTCACGTAAAGGCGCTTAAGTGATTTATAATGCTAGTTCTACTGGCTTGGAGGGTCGGTGGAAAAAAAAGTTGACAACAAAGGCACCAAAGGAAAGCATTGCTACCGACCATTTGTGTTTAATTCGCATGCAAGAAATCGAAAAAGGAAGTAGAGTTGTGTTTAACACAGAAATACGTTAAACACTCAACCACTTCCCATTGGAAGGAATGAGGGCCAGAGTGAGGCAAGGTTAAATTCGCTTCACAAAAGACGAATGTCTGCCGAGGGCCTTAAAGCTATCGCAGATAGCAAATGGCTGAAAAAAGGCACAAAAGTTCGAAACGATAGATTTTCCTTTGGCCCCCAGTCATCTCTCCGTGGGAGGCGATTGCTTTGACTAGCGAACAGCAGACGGGTGGCCCGTTTATTTCTTTGCACGTAATATAATAATCAAAAACAGATTATCATACCATTAGACGATTTGCGTTAATATTCCGATTAATTATAAATCTCTTACCAACAGGCAAGCGCTGAGCTGAGCAAAGGTTTTGTGGGGATCCAAACGGTTATATTTTGTGTATGGTAGCCATGTTCTCTCTTTTTGGGTCACTACTTTCATGCTTATGGAAGAAACTTATGCTCATCGAAATCAATTTATGATTCTCAATTTTTGTAAATTTAAATGCAATCATATTTACACTTTGTTGAGAATTGATTTGGTGTTTTACCAATGGTCCGTTTGAGACGTCCTTCGCTATTCCCTCAAATCGTCCAACACGCGGCCACAGGTAGTGGGGCAAGAATTTCATCTTCATTAATAAATCATCGGCTGGGTCTGGGAGAACGCAAACTACAAATTACGGCTCATTAATTAGGCATGGAGGCCGGCCGAATTGTTGCGGCTGTGTTGACCTGTCCTGGAGTCTCGACATGGGACACGGGAGGGACTTGAATTCGGCTCATCGCTTCTCAACACGAAACCGAACGAAATGCTAGAGCACCTACCGTCCATTTCCTACTTCATCGATCCATCCAGCTACTTGCTAGTTCGCTTTCTTACAGCCGTACATTGTACGAGGGAATTCATTGTTGTGAATGCGCGCAACGTACTACACGCGCCCGGTGCGAACGGAGATGATGTCGTAATCAACAAGGCTTCTTGAGGGCGATGAGCTGGCATAAATCATTGGGTTGAGCACGTGCACATTCCTCCTTCGCTATCTGAGCGCCAGCTGCAGGGACAATGGGTGGGAAAGATAACAAACTGGAAGTAGGTGAGACAAACCGATGTCCTTGCAACCGATTACGGATCCGGCCGGTTCGATGATGAATGGGATTTAATTGATTTTGGGCACGCAATCAGTCACTTACGCGGACAGTTTTGATTAAACAAGGGGAGTTGGAAGGTAAGGAAAAACTTATTTCCTCTGCTAATTACAGGGGAGGTGTTGTTTCTTTAATGTACGAAAACTACATCATGTTTCAATGTATTATAAGGAGAACAATACATGAAAAAGGTCTTTCTGAGACCTGTGCTAGTTCTTCGATTCCTTACTCAATGTTGAATCCGACTCGCGATGGAGATTTCCCTCAACACACTCATAAGCCCGAGAGAAGGAAGCATTCTTCTCGTACCTTTGAAATCATTCAAAGATAGATTGTGCCGAGAAGTACAATGGGGTTCGCTATTTTCCTTATTGCTTCGCTTCGCCCTGCCAGGCGTCCTTTCCAAGCGGAACTTGGAGCGTGTAATGGCCGCACACCGCACGCTGGTAACATCAATCAATGGAATTTAATTATGAAAAATACCCTGCATCTAATTAAATTGGTTCATTTCCCGCAGCCCAGGGCACTCTGCCACCATTACCATCGCCATCAAGCTCACCATGCTGATCGTGAGGGTGGATGAATAATTGAAACAAGTGTAATCCAATAAATGTAATAATAATGGCAGGATTTATGACAAACAGCGGCTGACGATGGTGATGCAAATCGAATCGCAATACGGCTGGGAGGGATGGTGACGGTGGCCAGAGCAGCAAACAGTGATTCTTCTTCCATTTTCAATCACACACAGACACTGGAAGAAACGTCAGAGAGATCTGGTGTAGTCGGTGGGGTGTTTGGCGGTGGTTAAGGGCGAGTGTGATAACTCGCAAGGGAGTATAGGGTAGTTGATAATTAAATTTCTCCGATTCATTTAACGTACACCGAAACGCATGCGTTTGTACCCACACAGATACTCACTGGAGCGGAGATATTTACGTGGTAGAAGAGGGTAGAGTAAAACTTTGGAATATAATCGCGGCTCGTTAACAGAAGGGTGGTAAAAGCATGGAAGTTGTGATGAGGATGTGTGAGAGCATCAATATGATTTGGTTTGAGTTGGAGTGTAGGGATTACTCATAAAAAGCTATAAGCTCTCAGCCATTGTTGTGTTAGTAACTTTTTTTATATTTAAAGAATCCGGCCGAAGAATAAAAGTTACAAAACAATCAGTCAAAAGTAAAAGTAAATTAAAACGTTTTAAGAAACAAGATTGTAAATCTAGTAAAGGTAATTGATCACTTATCCTAAGGCTTAAATTGCACTATGAATGAATATTACCATCGTTCAAAAGTACTCTCAATTCATATCACAATTTTCCTTTTCCTCAAATTCAAATAACGTTCCGCACTATAAACATTCGCTTTAAACTTCACCACCATCTCGCACGCTGTTGGAAACAATTTGAAAGCAATTTATCAAAGGCGATAAGAGAAAATCACAATAAAAGGCATACCCACACACACACACACAAACTCCCTAGCTCTGCGTTTCCTGCTCCTTTCCTGCTTTGAATAATTGCATCATTTTACGCTCGATATCAGAATGCCATTCCGATAACGGCGCCCGTGGACCACCGCAAGGCAACATAAATCAGCGGATTATTGTGTCAAAATATTTCCCCTATGCCAAATGCCTTACACCATGCCCAGGCCAACAGTCGAAAAACGGGGGAAATTGGTCTTCCTGCCCTACCCTGCCTGCGCTGTGAGCGAGGAAAAACTATTCTCCGGAAGGGAATGGAAAACCATCAGCAATGGTAAAGAATCGAACGATTGGGCATAAAAAGGGGTTGTTTTTTTCTGCGTGGCACATCCTGGTGTGCATTGATATTTGGGGTGGAAAGGACACCCCTATGTGACCTGCTGCCGTATGATGTGTTCCCGGAGGCCAATACTTTCATCCGTCGTCTGTGCTGCTGACCCCGGAGGTTAATCGGAAGGCGCACCAGAAGTGAACCAAAGGAAGTAGAAAGGCCTGGCGTACTCACAGGGCGGTTCTATCTTTCGTCGCCATCGTATTGTTCTGCTTCCTTCCACACGCCATGATGGGGAGGAAAGGATGCGTTTTATGTTCTGTTTTTCGTTTTCTACTGTCTTTTTTTGCACTCCTTACCACGCCAGACCACTACCGAAAGGCACACAATCCAATTAAAATTGTAATCAACTCGGCGCCTCGCTGTCACGAGCCTTCCAAGGTGCGGAACAAGCACCATTTCGGTGCTTTTCTCTTGCCAAGAATAAGATCCATCTTTCGGTGTAATCGTTCGTGGAGTTTTTCCTTTCCTTTTCTGACTTTGCAAATTCATTTTACACCGGCACGAACAACAAATTAAGGAAACCCCCTTTTGTGAGCAGGCTTGTGAGAGTCGAAAATGAAACACCCATACATGATGAAAGAGAGGCCTTTTTCTTTATGATACACACCGCCCCGTTAAAGACACACTAGAGGCATTATGCTTCTAATCACTGCTCCTGGAAAACTCGGTCAGAGGTTTATAAAAATTTGAAAATAAACTCTTACAAGAATTCTTTTTTCAAATGAGACAAACTCACATTCTCCGTTTCCTCATCGGCTGAGTTAGACTGTGCGTGGTCAAATTTGGGAATGGTTTTTTTTGCAGCAATTTTCAACCACTGTCGCTTCGTTTAAAATCCCTTTTTTCGCTTGCTTTTTCCACACTAACCCAAATAATTGAGCGCCCTTCTTGCTTTGCATTCATCCACCCAAAGGGAGAGGGGGACACGAAGGTATAATCCTAATTAATTTATTCAAATTAAGAACGATACAAGCGCCAGATAACGAACCGGGCAGCACTGCACGCGACTCAGAAAAGGGGCCAAAACCCCTTCCCATTGCGCCAGGGCTGCCAGCGAGATCATCTCGCGGGTAAGAAAATGGCATGCTGTAGGAAACCCGGACTGGACTTTTGTTGTTGCTGGAGTCATTTTTGATCGACGGGTTGTGTTTTGTGCATGGTACAGTTTTTTACAATTGTTCTGCTTTTTTTCTAGGGCAAATTCCTTACAACAAGAACCCAGAAAAGGAAAACCTTCGTCTTTGCGACGGTAAAGATAATTTAGCTGCAAGATTACGACGACACAAAATGGGAGTCGTTGTGTGGTGGGACAAAGAAGAAAAAAAAAATCAATTGGCACTGGTGAGGAGCCTTTTTTCTTTTCCTCTCTGTCTCTCTATAGTACGCCATAATTAACGGAAAACCCCGTCTCGAAACTTAAGAAAAAAGAAAGGGGCTAAAAGAGAGAAAAAAACATCAAAAGAAAAGAAACTTACCTTGGCTGTGGGGATGTGTATTATCCTTTTAAGTTAATTATATCCTTAATTACGCTGATAATATCGCATAATCTGGAAGAGACAAAGCAGAAAACAGAGCATAAAAATAGATGAGCGGAATGAAAGAGGTAAACATGGGCGAAGATGAGAAATGCGGGAAGCGTAACCGTGGAGCAGATAGGAAGAGGAAAAAAGTGACAGGAACGAAAGGGAACGCAGCGGACAAACACAAAAGGCTTACCATCCACCCGCACCCAAAGGCGGCTCACTCAATTACTCGATGACGGAGAGTGACGTCCTCGAGGGAGGAAGCTATTAAATGCTACCTTTGCGAAGGGCTAAAGCGGAACGCAGGCTGGGAAAAGGACATCAGCCGTTCTCGAGAGCCCGAGACCCCTGCAGGCGACAATTCCACCAACGCCGCTACACACCCAGCACCAACCCTCTCTTTGCGGCATCCATTCCGCACCCAGAACAGCGTCATTTGATTATTTCCGGACTCATTTTCGGAGGCTCGTGAGAGGGGGATCCGGTGGGTGTGCGGCTAGATTTAGGTTAATTAGACTTCATCATCAGCAGGTAAGGGTTTTTCTTTGTGCTGGAGGATTACTTGGGTGCGGCGGAGATGATCTTTTTTCCTGTTTTTTAATTTACTTATACAATTAATGAACTATACAAACAATCCTGTAATCAAGCATACATTTTTAATCTCGTGAAAAGAAAATCTCTTCGTCGATACCGTGGCTGTCTAATAATACGATATGAAGCTACTAAATCAGTCACTCTTTACTATTTATTTTAAAACAATCATTAGCTTAATAACACACTGCAAACTGCCTGCACTCAAACACATCATATTAATACATCACACAGCAATATAAATCCCCTGCAACAGTAAGCCGACCGATACTTGCACGTTTTGTACGATAAAAGCCACCCTGACGTGGCGTCAGGCTGCTGGCGGGTGATGAAGTGGATGATGCATATCATGACGGCCATGCAGCAAGCGAGGAAAGCGTAACAAACAACGAACGGTGTGCTCGGTTAGGTCGGCGTGCTGGGACGACGGTCCCGGGAATAGAGCGTTGCGGCTTCGATTCAATCAATTAATTAATTAAAGCCTTAAGCCCTTGAGCGAGGAGGCGCATGGGGACGCTGCAGAGGACGCTCATGTAATTGCACCCATACACCCTTCCTGGAAGCAGCTCGTTCACACACACACACACACACACACATCCCCACTCACATTTTCCGCTTGCTACGGAGCATGCTGGGACGTCGCGTTTACACGGGGCGAGGTAAGTTTTCGCCCTCCAATCCGAAAACACAATTCATCGCGTTCGTGAACGATACAAGGTTAGGAGAGGGCTTGTGGGGGCAATCATGCATGGAAACGCGACACCGAAAGCCTCCTCCCCTTGCCCAGCCCGGCCAGTTTGCGTTCTTATCGATGTCTCGCACAGAACAAGAAGTCTAATAAATGAAGCCAATTAGTGAGCCACCGTCAACGCCACCGGAAAACGGGATGGAGCAGGGTTTTGGGGACGTTTGGAGCGGGTGGATGGGGGTACATGGCTCATATGCACACACCCGGGCAAAACCCGTTCATGCTCTCGCTTGCTTCTTTTGGTCGCTGATGGCGGGAAAAACTCGAACGCATGAGAGGATTTTTTCTCCCACTCTTGGGCTGAGGGCTGAGTTACCGAGGACGATGCAAGATATGAAATTTGAACGGTGAGGTTTGGCAGCATTGGTGGCACACCCGAAAGGCAAGGAGAGATGCCGGTATCCCACTGCACAATCACGGCACGGCAAGGATTCCCTCAATTAGTGAACGATTTCCACAGGATCTTGCAGCCCCCCTTCCAGCCCTTACCGTTGTTGGTGCACTTAGACCCATCGAAGGGACCGTAAGGCCAATTTCCCTCCCCTTGAATGCAACGCCCGGGAGAAGCTTCTGGGATGGAAAGTGGGAAGCGATGAAACCCGAGCACCGATGGAAGGCGATGATGGGAAATAATTAGAGCAATTGTTTGATTTTGGCCCGAAGCTGGTACACTGCGAAGGGAATTCAGGGTTATGGGAGAAAGGCTTTCACTCTCTTGCATCACTGGAAATTGTCAGAAATGCCAGAAACGATGGCTAATTAGTGGCATGTGGACATCCTGCTAGATATCGCACACTATCACGAGGTACGTGCAAGAATCATCATTATCAAACTATGTGTTTTGGGTATGGATTCACTGGTGTTCCAGAACTTTTGTTCTAATAATTCTCCCCAGGATAGAATTTAGTTAAGATTTCAAAAGAGTTCAGTTATTATAAAATCGATTCAATTAATTCTAATGCATCTTTGTTTGTTTACTCGCAATCCAGGCGTCTCCCTATTCCGATCCATCTACTCCAATCGGACTGGCTTCATATTGATTAGCAACCCACCTTAACCTTAATAGCAACACCGGAAAGAGTGAGCAAACAAGTCGACCGTAAGCGATAGGGTGCAAGAAGGAAAGGAAATAAACGTTTCAACACCCAACGGCTCCAGTTGTTCCACCAGAAACCGCTCCATCATCAGCTGCACTGGCGTGCAATTTGTGCAAACGCGTTCACCTGCACCCAGGAGGGGGGATCCGAGCCGGCAGCAAAAAGACAGGCAAGGAATCCGTGTTTAATTGAAAACAAGAATGATAAGTTCATTAATAATTCGCGGCCACCTTTTGCCGGCTGGCCACCCCCGGGGGCGTCTTCATTTGCTCGTAACAAGCTGCACGGTCGTGTGTTGAGACGGTTGGACGAGTTGAGGCAGAAGCGGTGCAAAATGCCCTTGACACCGTGTCTTTCCCTGTCTGACTGCAGGGAGCCGTCCAACTGCTATGGTGAATGTCGCTCGCTGGCTATGGGATCTGCTTTATTCCAGCCAGCTTCCAGTGTCCATCATTTCAGCCCCATCGGATCACTTTTCATTTCGCTGTTCGTGTCGATCGCACATTGCTCCGGTGGGATGCAACTGAAATGCAGCGGAACTTGCAAGTAGAGTGGCAGGAGAGAAAGAGAGAAAGAAAAAAACCCATTGATAGGGGACGCCTTTTGAGGGGGAAAACGGCTGCTACGTTGTCGTGAGATGTTGGCTCGTCCATCATCGGGAGAATTGGCGACAACGGAGGGCAGGAGAGTTGGCTTCCATCACAGCAAAACTTCTTCATTAAACGCATGTACTGAATATCAATGAATTAATTAATAATGTTCCTAATTAGCGGGATATTAAAAATGTACATTCGCAACTGCGGTTACGACGGCAGTCCAAAGGCCCTTTTCTCTGGTCGTTTAAGTACGCTGGGCAGACATCTCCAAGGAGAACGAAGGTGGTTTATTTTAGGAGACGATAACTATCCTCATTGTACAGCCAGGATAAGATTTTCTGATGAAATCAAAAACTTCCTAGAACATGTTTAATTTAATGTTGAATCATTATAAGTTCGGTTGCACTATTTTGCTACAAAATAGTGCAAATTCTAACATCGTTCTCCAGATCCCATTCCCAAAAAAACAACACATTTTCCTCTGTGTAGCGATTACTCGACCTATCCAGACGCTGATGGAAGCAATAGTGAAAACCAAGATGCGGATAATAGAATTTTGATTTTCCAATTTTCTCGCCCGACACATTCTCCTCGCAGCACTCAAAACTAAAGGGTACCCCTTCACTTGGCCGGCCAATCTGGGTGAAATTGAATGGACCAGAGACTAAACGATGGGGCGATGATTCGGTTTCGATTGAAATTGTGCCCGGCACACGTCTCGACTCTCGGCCAGTCAAATCGATAGCGCTGGAACGAGTGCCACCGCCGAAAGCAACAGGAGACAGGGAAATGAAATTTTCATACATTGATTCGCCGAGATCGCGAGGTTCTCGTTTGCTGGGATAGAAAGAATACTGGAACTGAACGATTCTATTGGCGATAAGAGGTCTCACGTGTGGGATTTGTGAAAGGTGTAAGCGAACGAAACGGTGAAGCTGAAGCAGGAAATTGGAAGGAACTCTTTCTACGCCATGCATGTAATAAATCCACTCAATCAGAATGATGGATGTCGATGAGCGTATTCGGGGGAAGGCGAAGGTACAGAATTGAAAAGTAAAGGGAGGTTTTCTGGGATTTTGAGCAAAGGAGAAGAATATTTCCCTCACCTGGTCTGTTTCCCTTTTTCGGGCAACGGCGACCGTTTGCTAGACGGCAGGATAGAAATACTCAGTCGGGGCTATACTTCAAGCAACCTGTATCAAGGAGCAATTGTTTGCCATTAACAGCGAAGCCCTTGTGCCCAAGAAGTAGTTGAATCATAAATTGGCATTAGGGCAGAAGCATAACTAGAGCATTTATATTCTATTTATTTGATTATGTCTGTACTTGCTTGAGTTTATATTTTGAAATACTTTTAGTTGAAACTATCAGGTTGCTTGCTCCACATACACATTGCGCACTATCAAGAATCGATTTACCACTACGGGATGACATTCTTTATTCTACCAATTAAATGTGTAGCTCTGGGACAACACAACAAAAACCAGTCGTCTTCAATGTTGTGCATCGACCCCGGAGGCTTGTCAGACGAGATCTGCTGCATGCTCGGTGGACCACCCAATTAAACCCAGATATCACCACACTAGCCCACACACAGATGCTCACATCGCTACACTTCCTATCCTTAATTAGTTGCTCACTGCAAAAAAAAAGCATGAAGTCGCATCCACAGCTTGTTAAACGGACAAAGCGTCACCCCTGCTCAACGGCAACTACTAAAAACTTTCCAACCAGAGGTCCAACAGCCTCAAACAAACAAACGAAACAAATACAGCAACAAAAACAAGGCCTGTGTCTGTAACAATCAACAACTAAGCCCACCATTGACTAATTGCTGCTGCGTTTTAGTTTTTGGTCAGTAATGAGCGGCAGTTTGGTGAGACGACGAACCCCGACGGGCGACAACGATGGGCATGATAGTGGTGATCTGCTTCCAATCAGACACCACATGCAGAGAGAGAGAGAGTTGGAGAGGGAGGGAGGAAATGGAGGCAACTTCCGAAAATGCTACCCGCACTACCTCCTGTCGGTTCCAGCAGCACCGTAATGGGAAACCGATGGCGATGGAAGATGATCGGTACGATCCGAAACACATAACGATCGAAACGCCATAAATCCATCGTTAATTGGATCGCATTTAATGGGGAATTAAATCGTTAATTATCTTAATTAGTCACCGGGAGCACACAGCTACACATCTCCCGGTACAAACGGTCGCAATAGTGCGGTGTGTATAGTAAGAACGAACACGGCTGGGGGAAAATTCAACCTGAAGACGGAAGTGCGTTGGACACATGTCCGGGGCACAGAGATAGAGAGAGAGAGAGAAGGAGAGAAGGAGAGAAGGAGAGAAATCAAACCATGCGCTTGGTTTGTTTGTTTATGTTGCTTAGTTTATGTAGCAAATGGTTGTTTTTTGTGCATCTTCACTGCATCTCTACCCCTTTGCCGCTTTTTATTTCACTCTCTAGATGAGGATGTTCATTTTCGATCACTTTTCCTTTACACTAGCTTCGGAGTCGATCGATAAATGTGCATGATCGCGAAACGGGCGCTAGCGATACGGTGGTGGAAATGATAAACGTGAGCAGCGTCTTACCCAAGCGGGAAATATTCTTTTAATTGCAGAAAAAAGGAAGCAACGGCAGCAACAACAAAGCAGAAAAAAGAGAAAGGTGGTCTCGATGGGTCTCATTACGTTTTGGGGTGCTTTGCTGCCACTCGTTGTTCATTAGTTTAATTAATGGTTGATTTAAGAAAGTGCACGTTTCAATCAGTTGTGCGGTGAAGTACGCGAGCGCAACACATCCGAGACAAACCTCTCAAAAGGCAGCAAGGCGGAGCGCGTGTACGGCGACGAACCTACCGGGTACATTACTGGCGATTAATTTTTCATAATTTGCTCTGCCAAAGGCCTTATTGGTGGGGTATCCTTTGGAGTGCGCTGTGCCTCTCGTTCCAATCGGTTCAGTTTCGCTTTGAACTTCACTAAAGGAACCTATGTATTAGTTTTACTGAGACATTTGAAAACTGTGAAGCAAAAGGTTGGTGAATTAAATAAACAATATCAAGGTATTAGTGCTGATATACCTGAAGTGGTCAAACAAACCATTAGCCACATTGCTCCAATCGACCTTATTCCATTTTCTGTGTTTGTGCCAAATCATGATGATCGACCTCGAGCGTTCCAGTTCGTTAGTAAAAATTAGCACCCGCACCCTGTCGCTAACCATGTCTGACATTTCGGTCTCCTTCATTTATTGCAATTTAGCCGATTACAAGAGCGTGTGAGCGTCAAGCCTCAATCGATCGTTCAGCGAAAGCCTTTGATCACGATTGTAACAAGATTGTTTGGTTAGCTTTGCCTGTTTTTTTTTGCTATTCCATTCCTAAAAACGTTCTATTTCGATCAATAAAAAACACAGCAGAATGGTTGGAGCCTTATACAGAAGAACAACATCATCAACGCCACCAAGCATCGTGATCGTAATCTTGATCATCATCATGGTGATCGGAGCGTTCGTTAACCGGCACCTACCTCGACACATGCTAGCACTATGCTGCTTATGTTACTGCCGGACGCTTTGAAGGGGGGGGGGGGGTTGATGGTAGCGCAAACAACACGAAGGAAGCCCGTCCGTCCCATAATTTATCATTATTGGTACGTGATCGCCGCACCGTCTCTCATTCGCAACCCTATTCCCGCCGGCCGCGTTTCCTCATAATTGATTTACGGCAACGCCTTCTCGACGAAATCATATTTCGCCGTTTGCGATCGACCGGACGGGAAGAAGCGGGACCAAGAACCATTTGCGGAACGATTGCGGCACAGGAAAGATCTTTAATTTCTTCATTACTTTCGCCATTCGTTCGCTGCGAGGTGTGTTCCGTGTGCCCATTTGCATTGAAGCCACACATAAAGACAGTGCGCCGACCGTTCATACCGTCGGTATGGGGTTTGTCTCGCCCAATCGTCAGCCACTTAACCTCGCGCGTACTTGCGCGTACTTCAAGGCGCAACCAAATCCGACCGCCTTAGCTTTGGTGCTGAGTGGCTCTTGCTACCCCACCCCCGCCCTCTTTGATCCGTCCGTCCATCCGTAGCACAATTCCATTCACTAATGAACCACTTACTGACACTTAATAAATTGAGCCCCTTATTTATTTATTCTCCCGTGATTAATCCACCTGAGGTGATTATTACCTTAACGAAATGGCAGTTGGCGGGAAGGAGAGGGAAAGAGAGACGAAAGGGAGCAGCTGTCGGGGAATTGGTGCGACCAAGGAAACCTTCTCGAAACGAGTGCTGGGTGTACCCTTTGCCAATTGTTGCCGAAGTACGGGAAACCAGCGTCCAGCATGATACTGCCAGAGTCCGGATCGTTTTTGCTCGATTGCTACTTCGATTTTTCAATGATTCCTTAGATACGCCATGGACGCCATTTACAACCAGAAAACAATGGCAACTCCGAAGCTTATTTATCTCACAGGAAATAACAAATTTTATGCTATCATTTCTTCACAAACCTCAATCGGAAGGTGTGAGCAATTATCGAGCAAATTATAAACTACATGACCCAAATTACGGTCTGGCAATCTTCCAGCCTAAGCTGGCATCTTGCTCGCCTTGAAACCGAAACCTTGAGACCGATAACAGCATCTGAAATCGTCCACTGATAGCTGAACAACTTTCAAGGATTAATTGGTGCCAATTGAAAGTTTCCGGTTGAGCTGCCGCATTCGATCCGAGCTCATCCAATTTATCCTGTACAGATGGCACGGAATTGAAAGAAAATTACTGTTGAGGAGTGTATTTCGCATGTTTCAAACTTTTTGATGGTGGATTTTTGGGCATTAAGATTTTGTTTCAAAAAATAGAAAAACCATTAGAGTTCTTTTCAACACTTCTATAACGACGATACACATTTGACCTCATTTTGAGTTTCGTTTTTCTCCCTTTTTGATACAAACACCACGTGACCAGGCGTTTGCCCCCTCACGGTAAACCATTGTTCTGTCAAACGCTGACAGACGGGACATACCCAGCTCGCCGAGATGTAGCACCCAAGTGTCAGTCCGTTGTGTAGCGATCTTGGCGTCATGTTCAACCGATACCCTAGGCCCAGGACATGCCACATGCCCGGTTCCTGCCGGTTTCTAATTGAAATAAATTAATGAAGGTAAATAGACGAGGCCTACACACACAAAGACACACACGAAGCAGAGCACGCTGGCTGGGCTGGCTGTCTCGCTGCCAAGTGTCACGTTTTTTGGCACTGTCCCAACAGTGGCACGTCGCGAAACGATTTGAAGTCTATTAAGATGCTTGACATTCCGCGGGCTGGGAACGCTGATATCGCTAACAACGCGAACGTGGCCGAGTGTGTATGTACCACCACTTCAGTGTCTAGATTTTAATCACCGTTCGGCTCTATTGGGCGCGTTCTTGGCGCATGTTGGTGCTGTGAGAAAACGGTTGGCGAGGCATTTCATCATTTAAAATTCCTCTCAAAATAGTCTCTCACAAACACACGAATTAGGCGCTAGGAATATTGAAGCCATTATAAAGGAAAAATGATACAAACTTTTTCCAACCCACATCAAAAAGAAGGTCAAATGTCAACGTCTAATGCTGCCTCTTGTGGAATGCATTAACAAAACCCTCCCAGTCTGGCGTGGTGATAGAAATGATCTAATATTTTGACCGTTTCATCCATTATTCATCCACGCACTCACTGCTCCACCAGCTTATCTTACAATCACATCCATTTGCAGCAATTAATCGGTGTGAAACGTTCCCAAAAGCAGGTGCGGCTAATTTATTCTAATATTTGAACATCCACTTTCACCGCCGAGACACCCGCTCCCGGACGTTCCGTATGCAAATGGCGAGCTGCATTAAATGTATAATGTGACGGTGTGTTGAACCTGTTCCACCTTCATCATCGCCGTTTGCTGATTATCACAGGCCGAGAGAGATGGCCAAAACTGCCTCTTCATGCTGCGCCTCGAACGCAGCGACCACGTGCAGCAGTTAAAAACATTAACCAGAAACCTGTTCTATCCATCAACCTCCCGAAAAACAACCCTCCATCAAGGGGTTGTCTGTGCATTTCTTTTGCATTTCGATTCTCTTACCCTCGCACATCTCTCTCTCTCTCTCTCTCTCTCTCTCTCTCTCTCTCTCACGCACACATTCTGTTTTTCTCTCTATAGTGTTGTTTCTATACTGGCAAAGTATTCCCCAAACCTTTCAGAAATGTCCAGCCAACTGGGCCAAATGAACGGCACAAGAGGAAGGTGAAAAGAATCTACCTCTAACAGGAATCCATCCGATAAATAAGTACTTTTATTCCATCTTCCTGCTTCCTTCCAAAACTTCCACCACCGGATAACCGATTCACCATGTCGGCCATGCGGTTGTGGCCCCGGTAAGCGTGAAGCGACCATCCAGCGCAAGATTGGACCAACTGGCGATGGTGGTGCGGGTCTCTACTCATCTTTTATTTTTTTGTTTGATTGACATTTTAATGGAGTTTCGAAATTGAAATGTGTTCATATTTCCAATTCTTCGCTCGGTCCGGGCAAGGTGTGATGCCGGCGTGTGCATAGGGCACAGGGCAGGGAGGAAGATTGAATAATTTATATTAGTTTCTTCATATTCACAATGCGGGCCACCGGTGAACGCCGTGAAATTGGCCACCGGAGTGGAATAGAACCCGATTTTTGTGCTGACATTAAACGGAGGTTCGCCTGAGCTCCGGCCACTCGTGGTGTGTCTATAGGCAGAGTTTGATCAGTCAAGTTTTTTTGTTGTTGTTTCGATGTGAAATTCCCTCCCAAGTTAAGTGAGTTAAAACAAGGAAACCATTTTCGGCCCTGTTCAACAAATCAACGCAGAGTTTCGTAAGAGCTGTGTTCGTCATTTTCACCTAATCAGTCGATAGCGACTTGAGATGGACGAAAAGCAGATTTTTTTACGCTAAAACCGAAACTTTTATAAGTCTACTATTCGTTTTAACGCTAGCACTTGAAACTGTCTGAAATGTGACAAACAAATCCGAAATATGATTAGGTTGCTACATTTTCAAGAGTGTTCAAATGTTGAAGCTGTTCCATCCTCAAGATACACTTCAAACGTGACGTTCTACAGAAGATCTCAAGAAATAAACTGAAATTGCAAGATCATACCTCAGTTTCAGCATTGATAATACCTACAGCTTCAACAGCAAAAAAAAAGAATAGCTTCCATTAAACCGTGTCCTTAATCAGCCCTGTTTCTCGCCACATATGCTGTCCACCGACTTCACACGTTGGCTTAATCACACGCTTAATTACTCGATCTGATAGCGATATTTGTTTATTTACCTTCAAGCGTGGCAGGCAAATAATCAAACATTAAAGCCAATCAGCTTCCATCCGAATGTACACCATCCTTCTACGCCCGTGTCGGCACAATGCCTGGCTTCACAGACAACTCCCCGAGCCCCATCACATAAATCAACGGTTGCATAAACAAACACCGCTGGGTGGAAGTAACTGTGTGACACGCGAATGGCGTTAAGAGGAATGTGAGAGGCTGCATGTGGAATTGAATGCATCAAGAGTGCTCTAAGATCTAAGATTGAAGATATCGAAGACGATGCTGATAATGTTTTTATATCACTTACAATAGTTCTTGTTCGTCAGAGCACGGCATTTAAACAAGGAAACAGTTTAAATACACTTATATTAACCCAAAGTAGCATGAGTAGCAAGATACACGCAATTGCAGATGTCTTAGCGAATGATAAATCTTGTTGCATCCCCATGGATGCATGGATCTGCACACCTAGCTCAACAAACCCGAGCTTGGCACAGCAAGCAGGCCAGCATGACCTCAAGACGGCAGCAAACAATACACAAGAAGTAATTAAACCGATATTTACATAAATTTTTAATCAAGCAAAACTTAATTAACGTCACATTACTCCTACGGCGATGTCTTCGCATTGCTATGTGCCACCACCTTCCGAGCAAAGCCCTGGCAGGTAGGATGCTTCTTGGCACCCTCTCGGCGGGATGTCAGCGATGTGATAAACGGATTCAAACGGTTGACTCAAAGCCACACCATCGTAGCCAATAAATTGTCTGAGAGGGTGACGAGGCAACGATCCAGCGATGAATGTCTGTTCATAATTTTATTGTGAGCTGCTGGAAGGACGACACGCTGTTAGTTGCTTATTATTTCTGAGCCCATGGTCAATTGAACTATTAAAGTATGCCCGTTTGCTGCTGAGAAAGTTAAGTGACTCTTCCACAATGTGGAAAAGGAAGGAGGCACCTTTTGCTTGGAATGGCACGGCAGTTGAAATTAATTAATACCGGATGCATCCTCCAAACAACAAATTGATTTCAGAATGACGTCAGTAGAGCCTTTCACTTAGACGGATCGATGACGATTGTGTCGATAATGTTTCAATTTTAATTAACCCAACATTGCTCGATCGTTTCTGGCCAACTTTCCAGTCGTTATCAGGCAACGTCTCTTGAGTTGAGCTACCTCCCAGCTTCAACTCGTCACCCGTCAAATTCAGCTTAAAAACAAATACTTGCTAGACCTCAGCAAAGGGCTGCCCTCCGCTAGCTCTTCGTTCCGAGCAGTGATAATGTTGCAATTGGTGAAGCCTACCAGTTGCTGAGATTGCTTATAATCGAGTAAGTTTACTAAAGCTCAGCCCCAGTCAACTTGTCCGGCGCCTTATCGAGAGGCTCCGCTTCAATTGGTAATATTTGCTGAAAGGATATGATGAGATTACGGCCAAAGTAGAACCACACCATCCTCCTTTGCCAGAGGAGGAAACTGGAGCGGAGCGGATGCGGAGGGTAAAATCAATTAAACTAGACACTGGCCAAGATTTCTTGGAAAAAGGCAGCTCCAACAGCCACTCACAAGAAAGCAATCTTGTACCGAGCAGAGGAGGAAGAAACGAAAAGCTGAAGGCAAGGATTACCGGCTAGGATTTCCCACTTGAGTAGCTTAATGAGGCAGGTCTATATGACTTCCCCTCATACTCCCGTGCTCCCACACGCTCCGATACTACATCTCATATCCCAGGCACTCTTTGCGGATGGAAACTTCGATGAAAAGCTTTCGATTTGAAGTGGCCCCAAAAGCAATTTTCACTTCGTTGCTGTAGCTCCTTCCTTCCGGCATCACGTTCGTTCCTTTCTACCTCGTTTTTGTTACAATTCACCTCCTCTTGCTTCCACTTTCATCTCTCACTCTCTCTCCCTTTTGCCTTGTCAACGCTCCAACAACGGGTCGGTTTAGCCAGAGCACGCTTCCAGCACGGGTTGTCCTGCATCTCCAACGGGCTGCACCGGCCAGTGCAACAGCACTTTGCTTAATCGAGCTATTACACACGTACATGTGTGTGCTTATCACCCACACCCCGAACGGACGATGACCGTGTGAGCAGAGAAATTCACTAAACGACTCTTAGCCTTCGGTTATCCTCGTGTTCCATGCACCCTTTGCCTCGGATGCTGAAGCGGCGTACAATGCATTTGGCCTCTGATCAAATGTTATTTATTATTTGCGTGTAGCTCTACTACGAACCGTTTCACAGAGGAAGTGGAGGAGAGAGCTTAAAGGGATGAAGGATCTCTTAACTATTTTCCATTGCTATCGAGACGTTTTCGTCTCCACGCCGAACGGGTTGAAAACAGTGGTAGGACGGCAAGAGAGCTGCCTGATGCTGTGGCGATACACATTTAATTTAATTTAATTTATATCGAACTCATTCCGGTGCCGGTTGTTTTCACTTACTATCCAGCCAACCATAATATTGCTTACGCCGTTTGACTTTCTCTCTCTCTCTCAAACTCTCTCCCCGTCTCTCTCTCTCTCTCTCTCTCTCTCTCTCTCTCTCTTTGAAGGAGAAAGGAAAGTGAGTAAAGGTAAATCAACACAAACTGTGAGTGAGAAGCAAACGACGAACTGGGATAGTAGAACGAAAAGCAACAGCGTGGCATCAGCATAGGAAACTATATTTGTGTTTCTTTTTGTATTACTCTCAAGCACTCGGTCTTTTTATTTTTTTTTGAGTTCATAAAAATTTGTAAGTAGAATTAGCACTTTTTTAAAAACCACTTTTAATAAAGTCGATTTTAGCAGCATCTACATATATATCTAATTTATTCATTTTCTTTAAAAAAAAACTTAAAATATCAACCAATGTCGCATGTTAGTTCACTGTGCCACGGACACCAGCTACTTCAGTTCTAAATGAATGCTGTTTGGAAGGATTCTTCCCTTCTCATCCCGTATCACCCCTCAAAACCCCTTCAGTACACACACCCACTCAAACGCCACTTGGTTCGTGCTGTTGCTACAGTATTTTAATCGAACCGGAATACTCTTACAGTCGCTGTTGTGCTGTTTAACTAAATGCTATCAGCGCTTCGCCCTTTCCTTTCACATCACACTTGTTCCATCTGCCTTTCGGTAAAAAATCAACGATGGATGGTGCACAAACTTTTAGACACAGCACGTGGACACACTGGCTGCAGCAAAACCCATCAGAACCAGCAGCACCACCAGCAGTACCAGCAGTACCATCGAGTGGGTGGTGGGTGGTGGTGGCAAAAAGTTCCAACACTGCCGGAACACAGTTTAAAATGAAATAAATAAAATTGAAATTTAATTAATTTTCTAATTAAATTATCAGCTATACTTCTCTGGGCGGCTGCGGTGGGTACGGGAGCGCCCGGACAAGAGAACACGATACACACAGCCACCCACCCAACACACACGCACACACACACACACACTAAATGCCTTGGGTATCTGTTTCGGTGTGAAAAAGTGTGGCAGAACGATAGCGGAACAACATTCGCCACCGTTTCCTGCTTTGTCTGGGTTGGTTTGTTGGTGGACACGCACTTTTTGCATCTTTATTTACCCACCCACTCGAGCGCTTGGGTTGACTGGGACGCTTTTCCGATCGTCTAATGGATTGGAATGAGTGGTGGCAGCATTGATAGCCGAATTTACGTTGGTAATTTGACTCAATTTAAATTAAAGGATAAATGTATTTTTCCTTTAAATAACAGTTAAGGCAATGAGAGTGCTCGGAATGTTGAGGTTTGGAAGAGTAATTGGGTTTGATTTAATCGCTTCTGTGTCTACCCTCGATACAAGTGAACTAATTTAATTTTCATTAACACAAATCCCCTCGTTTCGATTATGCCTGTACGAAACGATGGCTGTAACAGCTGGTGGAAACATTAAAGATCGTCCCGTTTGCATGTAGAGCGAACTGAAACACCCTGCACGCCACCTCTGCGATGCTCAATCAGCTGCTTGACCCTCCGCCTAATTTCCACCACCACGTCGCTTTGGTCGTCTGATCCGGTACATATGCTTCATTGCCTCAAGAAAAACGGCACTCCCTATCTCTCCCTATCAGTTTCTAGCCCGCCCGTTTCTACTCCTCCGGGACTGGTGTCGGCAGATGGGTAAGTAAACAAAGACAGGATTCACCCTCACTTGCAACCATTATCGCATCTTGCTCCCTTCAGCACACACAGACAGACCGCTTCCCGCTATTGCATCATCGTGTACTGCCCACTGTAGTGCAGCAAACGCAGGGCTGGAACCCAAGTGGGGGTAAGGCAAGGAATCGGAACAGTGCAAACTTTAATGCACTTTGTGTACGTTTCATTAACTTCCGCGCGAGAGCACGTTTTCTTCCTTGGCTCGTTGCGAGAGCGCGCACAGCTGTTCACTGCACAGACCAGGGAGTACAACAGGGTGGAAAGGATAGAGTGAGAGAGAGTGAGAGAGAAAGAAGCAACACAGCAACAGCGAAAAAGGCCAAAGGGATTGGGTGAGTCAGTCGCTCGGCACTCGCTTCCCCGTCCTTTCGCGTTTCGGGGGCATTATTGCAATATAGTTATTTTCTTTGTAATTAATTTTTTAATTAAATTTCAAAATAATTACTCGCTCCAAAGGAAGTTGCGCAGCGCTCGTCGTGCGATGGATGACGCTTTGGATGGGTTTTGGGTTTTCTGTGCGCTCGGGGCGTCCTTCTCGAATGTCACGACATACATTTGCCGAGGAGGAGAGGGAGGTAGAGTACGACAAATGGCACAGACCGCAGCACACGACTTTTGATGTTGAAATACAACCCGTTTTAAATGTTGCATGTAGCAGCTAACTTAAAACACCCTGCACCCTGAACAAAAACAAAAAAAACACTGCCTTACTCCTGTTCACTGCAGTTGCGGCACACGAACGTGCGGAGCGCCATCGGTGGCACGTGATGCAGTTGGAACGCTCGAGACGCTCAATGTGAACAGCTGTGACGACCATACGGGAAATCATCTTCGCTCGTTAAGATGTGACACAATGGCTTCCTCATTAGCAGACACCATTCATGCAAAGCCTTTTGGTCAAGAACGAGCCGGCTCTGATCGAAGCGATCTGTTCGGATGACACTCTGGTCTCTACTGCTGATTGGAAGTTGGATGCAAAGTCGCACTAACTGACGAAAAGTGTTAAGGCAGAACGGGGTGAAATGTTTCGAATAATCGATCATACATTTGCAAACTGCTCGTTTACCCCGTTTGAAGCATCAACCACGCAGGTAGAAAAGTCTTTTAAAATGTTTCAATTAGGATGTTAAAAAAATATTTTTGTGCCAAATAGTAAGAAAATGATCAAACAGTTTACCCCGATCTAAACAGTAATTGTGCCCGCCTATAGTGACACGAGACTGCTCCTTCAACATATGAAGGATTCAGTTTTTTTGTCCTTTTATTTCCAACCGTTTAATTTCCGATTGCTTTCATTTCCACCCGACCCAAGCGCCAAACGTGTGAGAAAGCCATCGTGCGACGCGAGCACACTGCGACGTCCCTTCCCGCTGGCCCAGTAAAAAACTCTCGCCCACCACCCGCTCCCCCCTTTTCCCGCTCAGAAATTGTTGTCGGAGAAGTTGATTGTACCGTTCATTTCAAAGCCACCATCACCCACCACCCAACACGCCTCATTATAATATATAGATTCGGTACAATTATACAAAACTAAACTTCTATTTCAAACGGACGATCATTAAAATAAATTGCTTGCCGAGCTCGTTATACATCCTTTTTAAACTGGAAACTTTTGCCAGCCGGGCCTGCCTCGCACTTC
>KB670047.1:379820-427421 GCA_000349105.1 Anopheles epiroticus | reverse complement strand
TTAAACATACACCTAGAATCGGTTTTAATATAAATAATCCTCCTACTTGCTTCTACAGATACGCTCCCGAAGAAATGTTTCCTTGTTTCAACACGCTTTTTTTCCTACCGCTTTCTACTCCATGCGAAAAAGAAACGAAACACTGTTTAACGATCTACACTTACTTCCTATCAAGTCATGACTGTACAAGGTTGTGCCCGTGAGGGGTTTTTTTACGGTCTTAGATTTCCCCCAACACCACACCGGACGGACACTTACTTACTAGGGCTAGATCCCGGCATTTTACCATTCTGAAATTTCTCCCACTTGTGGTTCCTTCTATTTGAGCATCGTATGTTTGAGTGAGAACAGTGCATCTTTCTACCTTCTTTCCCCGAGAGAAGCGCCACACCACATCTGGCCTAATTATCCTAGCTCGCTCCCTACCGGATTCCTCCTAAATCACTTAAAACAGAACCCACGAGGACAGCAGGAACACGAAAAAAAAATCCTTGCACCCGTGGCATCGCGATAAATTATGAGCTACGCAATGTTTATTTTCATTTGAGTATTTTTCCTCCATTTTGTGTCATAAATTTTACATTTGTCTCGCCGTCTGCCGACACACGGGAAAATGTCGCGCCGCGAAGCAGCCAGGATGCCGGAAGTCACGGTTAGGAAAATGTGGTCTGTTTTCTCATTGTAACATGCTGTACTTTAAAGGAAAAGAATGCATTTTCCTGCCCCTTTCTTCGTGGCATCGTTGGCGTTTGCAATGTGATCGTTTTTTTTTTTTCCTGCCCCGATGGCGTCGATCGTGCGGGAAACATACATTTGGGTTTAATGCGCCCATTCAATGGAAATCAGCACATCGAATGGTCAAGGGTTTGCTCCTCACAAGCCGCAAGCAGCACAAACAAGAAACGATTGTGTCCTTCTGTGGATTTGGTGAAGTGAATTTATTACCGGCAAAGACACAACCAAAAGTGGGGACAGGATGTGCGTGTGTGTGTGTGGATGTACAGAAATGGACACTGCACTGGGAAAGCATTGCGGTCCACCATTGTGGGATAATCGTGGTGAGTTTTTTGGATTATCGTACTTCGTTTGAGCTTGGTCGGATTTGCAATTCATGAGTCCGTTGTACAGCCAAGGGAGGAAAACAAGTCCCGGATGTGATGGCTTGCGGAAAGGGGAAAGGCAGATTGATCAATCAACTTCGATTCAAATCAATGAGCAATGTCACCACAATGGAGATTATCCATGTACGCAGAAATGTAACCAAACGGGAGCATCATGGTACGCAACTTTGGCATAGAAGGCTCAGAGTTTAGTAGAGAAAAAAAAAACATGGCCGTCACTATCAATATCGCTAGCGGCAATGGTTTTGTGTTGAATGATCGGAAAAACATGAGAAAATCATACCGCAACTACGATGCACCCCGTTGTGTGTGTGTGGGTAATAATCATATGTGCATACATTATTATTAAGAATCTCTTCCATACCGCCCAATCTGTGCCTGTAGCTGTGTGTCTGTGTGTTTATGATGATTTTTAGCTAGCAGGTTACACTATACCGCCATGTTTTGTTTTTTTGCTTCACCTTTGCGTTCACTTATGCTTTTGTTCCGTTTTCCACCTTCCGCTCTGTGTTTGGTTGTTCGCTGCTTTCGAAGTTTTTCTACAAGTTTTTTTACCCAAACCGCAGTTCGAAGCAGTTCGTTTGGGATTCGCTGGTTTATAAAAATGTACTTGCGTATTTTTTTGTTTTGCTGTTCTCGTTGTTCTGACTTCTTTGACTTTTCTCTTGTTCTATCTTTTCTTCGCATCAGAACGTACAGTTTATGTATGTGGTTTCATGCTGTTGTTATTATTGCTTTAACTCTCTTTCTCTCTATCTCTTTCCTTTTCTATTACCTTTTCCCCAACACACACACACACACGTTTCGATTTGTGTTTTCTGTTTTTTTGTTTCTCTTTGCAACTTAAACCCCCCTCTTTGAAGCGTTCATTTTTTTACTCGTGATTTATCTAGAGATTTTGTTGTTTTTTGCTGCAATACAGCATTTTTTACTCGCTGGTGCTTCCTGCATGTTGGTGTGGTGTTTTTGCTACTTTTCTTTCCCAGTTTTGCTCGTAGCAGGCGATGAGATTTTTCCATCACTTTTGTGCCCGCCTACTCTGGCACTGGTTGGCATGGAGTGTGGCACGGTGGAGCCGACGCACGTAGCAACCGCCACATGTATGTGCCGATGCCGAAAGCTTTCATCGCCAACCCACCCTTCCCATCCCAACCACGGTGAGGAATGCTACTCAGGGTGGTGGTGCGGGAATGAATCCAATCCGCTACAAAAGCAAACGCGTGACATGCTTACTCTTTCGATTGCATTCATTGCATGTTCCCGGTGTCGGTGTAAGTTAGCTCTTTTGCTGGTTCGGTGCTCTCCGTCCCTAGTCATCGTTCCCCACACTCCCTGCACAAAGGGCATTCTTGGCCCATGCTTACCACTCTGAATAATCAAAATGGAGAAAAGGAGAAGGTAGAGAGAGAGCGACGGAAAACAATCTCAAAAAAAAACCGAACGGAAATTTGAATATAATAACATCATTGTGTTACCGCATGACATGACTGTGGGCAGTCAACGGGAAGCGCACGCACACACGACCCGATTTTGGGTGGGGATAGTGCCGGGATGGGGATTTAATTTACGTTTTTATCTCCATTTTTTTGTCTGCTGCACAAACAAATCACTAACGCACACACACACACACACGCACACGCATACACGTTCAAGCATAATGGTAAAATAAATCTTCCATTGCTTGTAATCGCTTGATTGGGTTGTTCGCATTTTTGCTGCTGCTGCTGCTGCTGCTGCTTGCACTTGTTGTCACTCAAAGCGGCCCTTCATCGCCCGTTTTTCCCTCCCTCGCTCTTGCCGTTCAAAAAAAAACTTTCCCCGAAACTTTCCCCCGCCCTTACAGGCCCTCTCGCGCACGCACGCATTCACTGGGAGCTTTCGCACCGCGGTACGGTATCGTTTTGGCCGGCGAGCAACCGTCGTATCCAGCGCCGAAGATGCACTTGCCACTGCATTCTCGACTGTGAGTGTTGCTAGTCGAGGGACGAGGGGCTGCCGGGGCCGCCCATAATGTAGGAGCCGGGGCTGTGCGACACGTACCCGTCCAGATCGAGCGAACCGTCGCCCTTGTCCGAGTCGATGATTTTGCCCTCCTGCTTCATCATCATTCGGCGCCATTTTGCGCGTGCGTTCTGGAACCAAACCTATTGAATGGGGAGTTGTTTGCAGGGGTGGGGAGAGAAGACGAGAGAAAAAAAGATGAGGGAGCCGTTAGATATCTATGTATTGATTGGGAGTATGCGTTGCCAGAAGATGGTTGAAGGTGGTGGTTATGGTGCCTTAAATGTAGGATTTTACAAGTCGTTACTGATTTAACATTCAAATCGACGTCTTACAGAATTGTAAACAAATAGATTCTTCCCCTTCAAAGCATCGGTTTATTTTATTCCAAGTAATGTATGAAATTTTTGATATCATTTAGATATAAAATTATGTAAAGTGTAGCAAGTGCTAAAACAAGATATTTTGTCTGGTCGTGCAACGTTTACGGCTTGAAATTAATTATATTTTGTATACTAAAGGATTGTACAGGAGTTGGTAAGTTCGAAATCAGTTGGAATTCCACTGTGTGATGCATTTAAATTGTTGAATAAAAAAACCTCCTTATAAAAAACTCCTGCAAACTAAAATTATATTTAAAACTAAAAGTATAAGTCTAAACAATGTAATTACTAATCAAACCTTCCTGATTGAGAGTTCCACTCATTGCTCGTTAAATAAATAATATTTGTTTTAGCAAAAATAAACAAAATAAAACACTATTTCAACACATCTTCATCGTTTTAGAAATGAAGAAATAGTTTAACCCAAGAGCTCAAGACTTTCAGATTTCTTTGAAAGGTTTGTTAACAACGTATTTCGGGATATGACTGCATTCTAATTACTATATTTCCTGATCTGAATGCCATCTAGTGCTGTATGAAATGACATAGTTTGTTGCAAATATAGATTTTCCTACCAACTTAGGAGGGTTATTTATTCTTAAATGAAGTGGTTTCATTTCAAATCATTGGGGCTTAATTTATATGGGTAGATACAGAAAAGTCAATTTGTACTATTTATCCTACAAGTACACAGCTACACATGAACACCATCTTCCAACGCCTGCCCTATGTCAGATAAAGTTATTACAGCATTCTTACCTGCAGCACACGCTTCGGCAGTCCCGTCTTCTGCGACAGCTGCTTCAGATCCTTCGCGTCCGGATTGTGGTTGATGGCGAAGTAGGATTTCATCGTCCGGAGCTGATGGTGCTTGAAGGACGTCCGCATCCGTTTGGCCCGTGACGATGAACCAAGCCCCCGGCTAAATCCCAGGTCCAGATACTCGGTGTTCAGGTCTGTCGTAAAGACGGGAAAAGCAACGATGAGTAAAGGAAATGCGAAAAGAATCACGCGAATGCTATGCGATGGATTAGCTGCCCGGTGTTGTGTATTTGCGTGCCCGGCTAGCTTTATTGCCGACTCACTCCGCAACAGCACCCAATAGCAAAAGCGTTGTTGCTTTTGGGTTTCTTCTTTTTTACATTCCCTTCGTTTTGGACCGCGCTAGAAAACGGCCCTCGGACATAAGAAACGAAACAATCCACCCAGTCCCTGCCGCGCGGATCTACGAACCACTGAGACTATTTTCGCTACACGTCCATTGTAAACGTGTGTGCTCGTGTGTCGGTAGATGTAAAGGCTCGGGCTTTTTATGTCGCACTGGTTCCTCTTGCTTGCCTCCGCTCAACCGGAGCCCTTTAACTCCAAAAGGGGTGTGACTATCCCTGAACTCAATGTGCGTTTCGTAGCTGGTCAAGCACCATAAAACTCGATGCCCAGCTCTGCGCCACAGCACCCAGCTCACCCAGGTTCACCTAAGTTTTATGCTCGTGGAGGGAAATAAATGTACATCGCAACCTATGGCCTACGCTGGATGCTGTAGTCATGAACACAGTTCAGCTTCGCCTGACATCCACTTCAACCTCCAACCTGTCCGCATGGGACGCGGGCAGGCAACCACACGGTCACATAATAATCGTAAAACACCAAACCGATGTCTTTATCGGGGACAGGTTGTGGAAGTGGTTACAAGAACAGGCCACTCGGAATGGTGGAGATCTGGGAGAAAACAGATCGTCACCAACGAACGTCCCTGCCGGAGTGCTTCTTGGAAGCAGCAGGAGTAGAAGCAAAAGGAGAAACCTTCATTCCCAAGGTCATCAAAATGTCTCCATGTCACCAGGGCCCCAAAACGATGACGCAAAAACTTGCTACACCTTTTGTGCGTGCTGCCTAGACTTTGAAAGTTTGGAGACGTTCGTGTTTGAAAACATTCAACAGGTGAAATTCGGTCGTTCGTGTTCCAAACAAATGGTATGTACCGAGGGAGTACCGAGTTACTGTAAGCCCACTAAAGAGTTTCCGTAAATGTTTACAACTTTGAGCCATAAAAGGTTCCCCATGTTTCCCTTTAACCCAAACACTCAACCTGGACGTTGCCTATGGAAAGCTGCCGTAGATTCTAGAGCCACCAGTGTTCCCACGCTTGAAGGTTTCTACGTATTTTTCCCTCTCCTTTAGCGTTTAGGTTGGCCCGTTAAGGGATTGCTGAGGTGTAGCTCTCCGTGTATCTCTTCTTAAAACTGGATTGATCTTTTGACTAGCCCGACGTCTCGACCTCCGACCGGTAGCTACCTGATGTTACGCAAATCGATCCGCCCCATTGTGCTAACCCCGGGCTAAGGTCAGCTTCAGACGGCCGCTCCAGGGAATTGCCGAAGGTGGCGGCTTGCGCCGGTGCAGATCGGAATCTGAGCGCCAAACTTCCAGTAGCCGCAGCTCCAGACAATGGCCGCTCTGCATAACAATGTTTAAAAAAATCATAGACCCACAACATTGTTCGATACCGAGCCACGTTCAAACAGCTCGTCTCAGACAAATTACAGTGTGCTGCCGCGGCGGTAGACGCGGAACGAACCAACCCATCCATCGTGAGCCACAAGATCACTACCGGATCACCCGAATGCATGATCTATCCGATCGGATCTATTAGAATGATGGCTACTTGTTATTTCTTCTCACTTCGGGGGCGATCCCAGTCTCCCAGGTAAACGCCGGTAGTCGGCGTCGGCCGTCAATCGGAAGACCGGACTGGCAGTGACTGGGGCCCGCGAGGGATGCAGGGCGGGCCAACTGCCCTGTACGGAGTACCGAGAGCAAATAATAATAACCGGGCTCAAAACCCCAGACCCGGGCCAGACAATGATACTGTTTTCCTTGGCGGTTCGTTTTTGGATCGGTCTCGGTTTCTTTTTTGTGTATTCTAAGTTGGTTGGTTTGTTAGTTTGGTGGCTGGAACCTGAACGGTCAGTTTGTGTGAAGAGCTACTTCTTTGCTTAGCATTAGTTTGCGAGTTTTGTTCTTCTTGTTTTCCCCTCCGGCGGCTACATCTCGTACTTTTCTTTTCATTTCATCCACCCCTGGCTAGCTTCGTCTCCCTGTCTTACGTTCGAGACCGGCGGAACGTGTGCTACGCGGTTTTGTGCTGCCTTTTTTTCCTTTGCACCCTTTATGATCATCGCACCCAGCGCACCCTTAGGCGCCTGAAGTTGTCAAATCAAAGAAATGATGAACCGGGCGGCTATGGCCGGCCCGTAAACGGTTGAGAAGGGCAATACAAAAAAAAAAAAAACAATAACAGACTCAGCCACAGGAAACGGAAAACCCGGCAAACAACAACCAGCGCTACCACCGGAGGGCGTTAAAGTCGATGGCTTGAGCTTCTGTTTTTTTTTATTCCCTTCTCTTCCCAGCCGTAGAGCCCGAAGTGATGGTCACCTAGAGGAGTTTGCACTGGAAATCGCGCTCACGACTTGAATTTTGATTTTTTTGGTCAAAAAAGGTGCGTAATTGCAGGTCCATTTGGTCATTGCTGGAGAGTGTCTTCGTAGGTTGCCTGCCGCCTGATGCAGGCTAGTGAAAATTGGATAAACGAACCTTAAGGGACTGCCTACCGGGAAGACAGAAGAGCTCCTGGTTTAGCCCATTTTCGCAACAAAGTATTGCGTTATTTAAGAGGAATATATTAACACAGGATAATTACTATTTAGTATGTTTGCGCATGTACCTAGTTTGAGGTTTTATGTATGCCCGGAAACATAAAAAATAAAATAGTTCTTTAACGAACAAATCGCTCCCACAGGGAAGATGTCTGGCATTGTCTTTTACCCATGCACAGGTACACACACACATACACATACGAAGAATGCAGAATGCCCCCAGACTAAGAAGGAGGAGCTCCCTGATTAAACAATCTGGAAAACCGGTTCCCGGTTCGTCCGGTAGTATCGGCCGCTGGGTAACACCGGTTACCCGTACCAATTCGATGCACCCATCCAAAGTGTATCTTGCCACGGTACCTTTCTTCCATGCTTCCGTCCATTTCAACTCAAATCAAACAGACTAACCATGCGGCCCTGATCAGGTCGGAGCATTTTTTACGTTTCTTCTAGTCCCCTTAAGGACTCCCTGTGACCCGCGCATCTCCAAAACCAGCGAGCAGTCGTTAATCATTACTAAAAACAATGGTTGTGCTGTGTGTGTGTGTGTGTGTGTGCATGTCTACACTTCCTCACGAGTTGATTTGTTATTTTATTGCTGTTTAGTCGTTTTTTTTCGTGTGGCCCTTTTATGTACTTCCCCACTCACAGCAAGAGCGCGCCCGGCTAGCGGCAATGCAGTTCCTTTGTGTGCTGTTTGCCGACATCGCGCGCCCCAGTCGGTCAGTAGGCAGCACAAACAACCAAACATTGACATAAAACTGAACCTGAATGATGCGCCGATACGCAAACAGATTTCATTTTCTTTCTGAACTTTCCGTCCCGCGTCTTGAAACACTTTTTTTTTTTGTACATACCCCTTGAAATGGCTTCGTCGATCGGGTATAGGTTGGCTCTGTAGTCCTTGAAATTGAATTCTTAAGAATCAATCCTTTCTGGATGGTTGTTGAAGGTTGTTATTAACATGTTTAACGTCACAACGTGGCTGGATGCGCCGGTAGGATCGTGAGGATCATAAATGTGTATGGGGAGGATCGTAAAGTGCGTTCAAACTATAAAAAAGGCCCGTTTGCGTTCCCGATCCCGTTTGTCTGAAGGTTCGCGGAATGTTCCACAGTGCACAAGCCGCCCTATATTTCCCAAGACCCAAGTTTTTATGATGATCGTTTTTGTAGGCTGAGTTCGATTTAAATTGAACAAGGAGTTTCAGGATCGTGTAGATTGCAAACGTGACTCCATATGCTGAGGGAGTATAATGGAAAATTATCACTATATTGGTTAAACTATAAACCAAATCGAAGCTTGTTAAAACGAAATGATTTTTCTTAGAAGCAGACTTCAAGGCATGCTTCAGAGCAATACCAATAGCTTCAACCAAGCGCCCTTGTTCGTAAATTTTGCTTCCCAAATCATAAAGCGATAAATTAATCTATCTGTTGAGCCTTTCTTCGGTGCATCCCTTTCATTATCACAGGATCACGTTACATCTCAATTTTCCTGCGATTACAGCGAACGAAGCGTTTCCAGCACGTTACGAAATCAGGTCAATGCAATGGGTTTCCTCCCGAAGAAGCGTTGGGAAGGCAACCGTTACGATCATAAATTAGCCCAGAAGTAATCCAATCCACAACAACCGGACCAGATGACAAACAAACGAGAAAGAAACGCCCAAAAACCTGCACATCGTCACATCTGTGTGTGTCCTGCTGGTTCAAGTTTTGCTGTGTGCGCGCGTTCCCAGCTGAGTCGTGTGATAAGAATCTTCTCTACGAATCCGATCTGGTCCTTCGAACCGGTTGATAGTGCGCTCCTCACACGCACCCTCTGCTCCCACGAACGGACCGACCTAGCCGGACCGGTATGTGACTTGCTGTGGCCCTGTACATCCTCATGCCATCCCGAATGCCCTGGAGCGACCCGCTGTGGCATGGCTCTACGCAAGCACGGCGCTTTTTATTGAACCTACGACCTTTTACAATCTCTTTCTTTATGATATGTTTATTAACTTTTCGACTTCTTTACGGCAGTGTGCCGGAGCCTCTGGAAGAGGAAAACGGACGTACAAAGCCCGCGTGTCATCACGGCAATTCGGTGCAGGGCAATATAATCGTACAAGAGCCAGAGCCATTTGAGGCGAAGAAGGAGCACACACAACACAAAAAGTAGGTGCGACCTCGCGAGACACAGGACGGCCTTGCTGATGCGCAGCCCTGGCAGGGAACCCTTGCCTCCGGCACAGACGGCGTGTAGCTGGCATTTTGTCTATTTTTCATCCATTTCGGGTAAGTGCTAATAGAGATAAGCCGCGGACCCGCCGACAGTTCCTGGAAGCTGGCCTAAACATACTTTCCTTCCTTCAAATACCCTTTGTTTTTTTTTGTTTTTGGGTTCTAAGGTTAGAACCGGTAGCAATGAAGATGGCCCGTTTTGTGATGATCTTGCCTAAATAGGCATTAGGAAGAGTGGGCCCGGTCGAGATGCATGGTGATTTCTGACTTACGATAGCAGCTGAGGAAATCATTTTCAATCGTTCCCTGATTCCAAGAAGATCCGATGTGAGAACATGCATGCAAACACGGAAGCCATTTCCGGGAGCTCTTTCGAACGATTTTTGGACGTTGGTGAGGGATCGTTGCCCACCGAACCCGTTTACTGGATGCCGGAAACATACCACCGCCATCGGGTCTCGATTAGGGATACCATTTACGTCTCATCACCATCACGCCCAATTAAGCTCCCGAGAGCCCCATCTTCATCATGCACGACAGCCTCCGGCCTCTGGGAAAACGATAGGAAAGCCCTTAGAAGCCGAAGGTTCTCCGAGAAATCTTTGGGTAACGTTTGTAAATGACACATCATTAGCACTCGCAACTTTGTTACCTCGAATGAGGATGTATTTTCGTGTTCCACAACATCATCCCTTTCCCTGCTCCCAAAGGGCACCCAAGGAAATGGTAATCAAAAACAATTCTAGCAATAGATTAAGGAGCTCCACTTGTAGGGAAACAATCGCAACGGAATACATTGCCGATGTTACAATGTGTTTCAACTTTTCTTACAACCATGAATATTTACATCGTGTTCACTATCAAGTCAGCGTTAATCGAGGCATATTAATCATACTACTTGTGAAATGTGCTCAAGCAGCCATGTCTTGTGTGTGTGCGCGCTTTTTTTTCGCAATGATCATCCTCCATTTTTCATTCTATTTCTGCCGCTTTTTTCTGTCTTCCGCACCGTTACCTTGCACTCCACCATCCGATCACAAAACGTAACAACATTCCATGACATGACCTGTCACTCAAACTACAACAACAACCATCTGCCATTTCTTGGTCAACATTGCAGCAAAAAAACAAAACAAAAAAAACAAACAAGCAAAGGGAAGAACACACATCTTGCAAGGAGAGCAGCAGAAACGGTAACATAAAAAAAAAACAGAGTTAAGATAGCACATGAATTCCAAACGGAAAAGGTCAAGCTTGCCTATGCACTGCGTGCCGACCGCCGAGCCGAGGAATTAAAAGCGATACAAAAGCATAAAACAATATCTGCAAAGACCAAAACGGATAAACCTTCGCTTCTGCTGCTGCTCCATCGTGCGATCCCCTTGCCCGCCCATGCCAAGCGGTAGCTAAAAGCTCACCGAAGCAATTACAACGATAGCAATCGTGGTCGTGGGGCAGTTCAGAGATCACCCATCCTGCTTGTTTCCCTCCATCTCTCTCTCTCTCACCGTGTCTTTGTGGCGTGAAAACCCGCCCAACGCCGGCGTAGACGGACTCCGTGAGGAAGGGAGTCGAAGATGGCAGAACAGAACCGTATCAGCATCGTTCATCACTCCGCACAAACGTTACATACTAAATATTTATTTATTTCTGTCACCCCGGCGCTTGCCTCACAAAGTCCCGGTCGGGTGTAGCGGCGAGAGAGCTTCGCCCCCCCGTTCCACAACCCGCAGACCTCCGTGGAGTAGTAGCGTCATAAATTTCCACCGAACCATCCGGTTGCGTGGAGCCGTGCGAACCGATCCCTCCCTTCTGCAAACCGACGGTGGAGCATCGCTTTTTTTTCACTTACTTAACCCCTCGAAACGCCACTGCCACCATGCAGCTGATCCGAAGTTAAGCCAGCGGTGCTCAAGCACGCGATCCCACATGATACACCGCTCGAGCGTGTTTCAGAGTGGTTGAAGTTTGAAAATAAATGAAGGCAAAATAAATGAATCTAGCATGGTGCGGAGCGTCTACCGTGGCTGCGAACAGGGCCGGAGAGAGGGGGGGGGGTGAGTGAGGAGGATGGGAGGAAGAAAAAACAACTGTATTACAAACTGTCTTGCCCGTGTCCATCCCCCCCCCCCCCCCCTCACCCCATCCAGCTGGCGTTTCCGACGATAGCGAACTAATCATAAATTCATACTTTTGCGAAATTCTAACGTAACGATCGTTATCAGACAAAGGTAACATATGATACGCCGTGAGTTTGATCGGATCGGTTTCGGCTCGGTGGTATGCTGTTGCGTCTGTGTTTCTGTGTGATTGTACAACCATTTCCACCCAGCGATCCAGTCGAAAATGGTGAACAGAAGAAAAACACTTACCAAGGCTAGCCGTCATGGCTTCGATGTCTTTGGGCTTCCGCTTCCGGGGCCGGCCTTTCTGGCGCGGTTGCTGCGGCAGTCCGGTGACACCGTGCGGCGGGTAGTAGGTGGCCGGATTCAGCTTGCCGCCGCTCGCCGTCGAGTCGCTCGGGCTGAGCGGTGCACTCGGGGACGTGCCGTACTGGCTCTGGTAAGGACACTGCATCGGCATGCCAGGTAGTGGGGTGGTGGCCGCCTCCAGCGGAAGCTCAATGTGTGATCTGAAACAAAACAGCAAATGAGAATGAAATGAGGCTGAGCGAACTTCTACCTTCTCCAACTCCCCTCTTTCCCACAACTTACCGACAGAAGACGGCCGAGTCCCGTATCGTGTAGTGGTCGCCCTTGTTGAGCGGCGTATTGCAGACGGCACAGGAAAAGCAGCGTATGTGGAACACCAGGTGCCGGGCGCGCATCACCAGCTCGGAGGAACTAATCGATGCCAAGCACTTGGAGCATCGTCGCGAGCCGAATACCCTGCGGAATGGATGTGACAAGACAAGACAAACGCCTTATTAAGTAAACCATGAAGTCTCAGCCTCTTGACTGCTGCTACAAGGTAGTCCTTCTTTCCCACCGGTAAAGCATCAATGCGTCAACCGCTTTTCCCTCCTTTCATCCCAGATAACTTCCGATTCGTCTCGTGACAGCATACCCCGCATGTTCGCATCACCAACATCGGAGACGCCATACCGTCCCATTAATCTATCGCAATGCTGCTGCGTAAGACACGCGAAGACCCGACCGACGACTCACATTACGCGCGCGCCCCGACAACAAGTGTCCCGAACGGGCCACCGACGTCGAACTGGGGCACTGACAGATTTCCCAGAATTCTAAACACACCACATAGACAACGCATAACTACACCGCGCTGGAAAATGCCAACCTTCGACGGCATCCCGAAATTTTCGTTCCAGTTCGGTGGAAAACGGGAACGTTCGAAATTTATGTTGTAGGCGGTATGCTACATTTTTATTTTCCATTCCAGTATCGTCAAGAGAATGGAGTGGGCCAGTTGAGCTGTTGCTTTTAATCATATTCTTACACGGATGGTTCGCTCATTTGACTACGGGTGCCTTCGGTCGCTGGCGGCGACCACATCACATCCATCGATGCACGACGGGGCTTGTCATGTGCAGGGACCCAGAACTAAAGCCCGTCGACGGCAGCGATGAGTTATGACGCTTTGCTCTGGGGCAAGGAAATTTTGGGCGTTACAGAACGCAGCGCAAAACGAAACGAGTCGTAGAAGATGGCGGTACTATCATGCAGCCTGGGGGAAGTATTACAAATGTCTTTTGAACAACGAGCAAAATGAGTTTTTATTCTACGATGCCACTACAATCACTCACTTTGAAATATATTTTGTTGTGAATTCTAAGCTGTGTCGTTGTAAATTTCAATATAAAATTCTCCATGTCCGTATTAGCTACCAAACATAAGAACAGAATGAATTGGAAAATGATCTAGATGTTTCGAAGCATTTCGACCACGAAAAACTTGAGATAATATGGAATCTTTGACGATCTTTGTATCTTAATATCAGTTACCAATGATTACCAGGTACTATCTGCTGCGAAACGATCGTTTGACAGTCTGTTAACCTGTTGGTTTACCAATGTTATTGGCCTGCGACACCAACCGTTTTGAAGTGGACAAGAAGCCCACGAGTCGCATTTGCTTCCACCTCTAAACAGTACCATAAACTCCACCCCTTCCCCGTGCTAATGTACCGGTCCGAGGTGTGCATGGTCGCTCTCGAAACACTGACCCCAGCAAGTCCCCGGTCGAGGACGCTGCTGGATACCGCGTTTTATGAGTGAAATTTTATTCCAAAGTTTATGTTTTCCTGAGCCCACCACATCCCCAAAACCGTCGGCATTAGAGGCAGCCGGCAGCTTGTCGCGCAATGTGCCCCGCACAACAGCTGACCGCGGGTGCCTCGGAGCAGCGGGTGCCTCGTCACGCTGGGGATGCTGATTTTATGATCTTATGATTTAATCTATATTCCTATAAAATTGCCCCCACCACGCCAATCCACACCGCTACACTCCGGTGTCGGCTCCGGAGCATCCGTTACTGTGCCCGGATTGCCTTTGCCGACCCTGGCTTAACGACCGATGGTGTTGGTGGTGCACCTGCAGCGCTGCAGTGCGCCGAGACCTCAGGCCAAATTGGACACGAAATTATATGCACATATTCCCTGTCCTCCCGTCCATGGCGGTTTTTGATCTTCGCCCCCGATGACATGAATTAAAAGCGAAAGAGACACACAGCAGTTCCTCCGCAGTTTCGCTCGGTTGCTTTTTATCCGTAAGCCGATCACCGATGTCAAACGGAGAAACCCACCTAAAAGCATTCCGCAAGCAGCAAGCCAGTGCAACGGGAGGGCTATCGAAATGCAGTGCGAGAAACCAAAACCCCCGAGAGTCCTGTGGACATTGATGCTAAAGAGGGCACCACGTACGTACGGCGCCGGCGTGCGGCGGCGGTAAGGCGAGGCACCGATATTCATAAATAGAGACATAAAATGTTGGGTTTTACTGTTATCGCTCGCTGGCTCTTTAGCAAGCGTATATGGGGTATTTAATGTTTTGTTTGTGGATCGTAAAAATTTCAATAATATCGCAAAACCACTCTGCCCGCAACAACTGAGGGTTGCGCAAAGGTGGACAGTGTCTGATGAAACCTAAATCAGAGCCCCATGTTGTCCGCGGACTGCGCAGAACGCAGAACGGGACCAGTGAAAGATGCGATCGTTTAACCGTACGCCGAGATCGCGGATCTGTGCGCGATGGTTACGATGAAGGTAGCCGAGAAAGAGATAGCCGGTAACGTACGCATATACCTTCATCCCAAATTTATCCGTCACCTGCTGGGAGACGCGTATTCGTTTACGATCGTTCCTCCCTGTACCGTTCCTTCTCTCGCTTCCTATTCTCGCTGGCCGGGGAAATTCTGCGCAAGCTCCCGCAGACGCGTCAACGACTTTGGGGACAGCGAACGGCGTGCGAATACGTCCACCGGGATCATAACTCATAACTGCTCCCAGCGCGGAATTCGATCCGCTCGGGAGCTTCCTGCCGGCAGCACACACACACAAACACGCACAGAGACTGCGACCACACGACGGGGACGCCCGGAAAACGAATTCCCGCTGCTGACCCCGCTGGGAAACCCAACCTGATGGCTAACAAATTTCCTTATTTACGGCCCGCAAAGCCCCCACCCGGTCAGTGCGATGCGGCGCGAAAGGGAGCTCGCGAGTTTCTCCACCAATCTGGTGACCGTAGATGCCTATCTTAAACCCGAGTGGGCCACCCAAACCAAAAAACTCAACATTGAACCTGCCCGATGATGCTCGATCTTGATGACAAAAGGGAAGGTGACTGATTTACGGGCAGGGCAGGCATCACTAGACCCCGCGGTGGGAAGATTTCCCATTGCCCAAACAGTCGAAACATGTGGCCAACACATCGCGTTTCATTCATAAATCTGCCAGTATCGGCACTCTCGTTCACAAACACGGTGGATAGGCTGTGTGCCGTTCGCTAATTCTTGGGCGAGAATAGAACATCTGTTAGTCGACAATCTAGCCGAGACGTTGTGACAGGACGGACAGACCCGACATTGGATACTGACAAATCGTACCGACCGAGCAGAAGGGGAGCAACGCTTTTTTTTCTAGAGCTCAAGGTCTTGGAGTTTGGCGGGCAGAGGCTGTGGTGAATGATTGTCTTGCTAATGTCCACAGAATTACTGCCACAGCCAATCGGTTCGTTCCACCGTCCAATTGGCCAAGCAGGCGCGTTAATCATGCGTGTTTAAGCGGCACCTAATTGCAATTTATTCAGCAGATAAGTAGCGGAACCATTCAAATGATTAAACCCAACAGGCCAACGGTCCAAGCTGCAACCGAAAGCAGAGGTGTCACCCATATTTCACTCAGGCTACCGATTGGTTAAGTATCATCATTATGCGTTGCAGCCTCCGGCCGGACGCTGTGTTCGCTCCATCTTTGGGGTGCCATTTGTTTGTCTAACTGATTCGCTCCTCGGCCCGAACAAAGACACCTACAATCTTTAATGTATTCGGATGCTAGCTTCCAGTGGCCAGTGAAGAGGGAGAGAGAGAGCTGGGAAGATAGAAAGGCCCACGCCATGAAGTTGTAAACATTCACAGTTAATGTCGTGGCGAGTTGTCGCATGGGAAGGTGCAAGTGATGCGTCGTCAAAAGTGAGTCAGAAGACTTCTTCTCGGAGCGTCACTAAGAGAGTTTTGAAGCTGAGATTCGTTTGCATCGACTCATTCAAGAAAGCAACGGTGATCGCTGAGCTGTAGCCGATAACCGTGACCATTATAGTCACTCCTCTCGGAGCTCGATCATACTTTACCGAATTACGATAGAGCGATCGCTCCCGGAACGACCGAAGCGTTCGTTTATCATTCTGCGATAGCACCAATCGACGTTGATTAAATTATCGACCCCGAGGGGGAGGGAACGAATAACGAAGCAAAAGGCTGCCGTAAATAACGTTTGACACTTTATCGATCGGGCATCTGTGTGCAGCGAGTTTCCGGGCGACGCATAAACACCCAAAGTACGTTCGCACACTGCAACCAGGGCCGCGTTATAAATCGGGTCGTGTCGGGGGAAAAATTAATTGACCCACTTAGCACCGCGTGGAACGCAGGCAGCGTGTTCTCGGTGTGTGTGTGTGCAGAGGCATTGCTTAACAGAGCCATTTACTTTCCCAGAGGTTGCTCGGGCGATCAAGAAGGCCGAAAACAGGCCGATTGCCACCAACGACCAAACGACCGTGCTGCTGTGATGGAAACAAGAGCGGGAAGTGGAAGTGGACCAAAACAAGGCACACGAAAATCCCGCCATACATGGTCGGTGTGCGCCCGCTCACCTTTCCACGCATCCCGATGGAAGCCATTTCTCGTTTGCGTTCTTATCTTTATTAAAAGCTCAGAATACAAATGAGTAGTATCGCGCTGTCCTCGTATATTTCGCTGATGATCGCTCTGGTGGTAGTCGCGTTTTTTTTTCTTCTTTTCTCTCTCTCTCTCCTGCCCTTTTTGTTAATCTGTCCGCTCCAAGGGAGAAAGGGGGGAGGGACAAGGAAGCCGAAATGGGGGAGACTTTTTGGGAGGAAAAACGAAACTTACTTCGCGCGCTCGTAACACCGATGCTTCTGGCGATGTACACGGGAGACGCGCTTGTGAGTGCTTTTTTTTTTTTGTTTGGTTGGTGTTGTGGTTCACTCGACCAGACTGCTGCTCGTGTGATTCGTCGTTGTACACTCTTGTCTTATTCAAATTTTTCAAATATTCATAAATTACTCGTTGATTAAATAAAATTAACATTTAATTTGCATAATTTTTCAATTTTCAGCTCTTTTCTTCACTCTTGTGTGTCAGTGTTTTGTTTACGTATTTGTTTGTTTGTTTTTCTTCTTTTGTTCGTCTCGTTTTTTTTTCAACTCTTTCTCTTCATTCTAACTTCATGAGTGAGTTTTTTTTTTCTGTCCGTTCTTCCTCATGGGAAAGGTGGCAAAGGTGTGGGCACAAGCTTTTCTTTGCATTTTTTTTCACCCGCCTTACCACCTTTTTCTGGTGTTGCTCCCGTTTCATGCTGTTTTGACTAGCGCACAGCCACTCGCGTCGAAAAGCTGTCAAAATCAGTTTCCATCCGACCGGGATTATGATGATACCCTATGGGCGGAGAGGAAGCAACTGGCGAATGGCCGGTGAGGTAAAAGAAGGAAACTGATCTTGCCTTGCCAGCAGCAAGATTAATCGATTTTCGGAAAGGTTGTTTTTTGATTTGATTAAGTTTTTATCTAAAACACAGCCCAGCTTAGCTCGATCGGGCGAAGGAAGCATCAAAAGCATCAGAACCGGGTTATGATGGGACCATTTTTCGTTTTGTTTTGTCTGCTTTGAAACATTTAACGTGTTTAACCACTCTTCCTCTTTATTTAGCTCATTGCATCTGATTATCCTCATTTGCGCAGCGTGTGGTAAACCCGTCATCACATCATCCTGCCCACCCGAACAGGAACAGTGATCGCTCGAGCGCACATTTCCCATCCCTGCATTTACTGTTGCAGTTGCATTTGCATTTTGTGCATCATATTTTGACAGCGTTGCGAAACGGGCTACATTCTGGCGTCTGCGTGGTTTTTCTTTTTCGCGGAATTTTTGCCCAATCACACCGTGCACAGCCACAGTGTAGGGATTTCGCGCCCGAGTGCGCCTCCACCGCATGCACCGGACGGTTGGGTTAGGCTTTTCCGAAGAATTCCGTTGCATTGTTGAAGGTTGTAGTGCATACGCGAATGGGTTGACGTCAATTTTTCGGCTAAATTAACATTCACAATCGGTATCGCTTTGGTGCTGCCGGTGGCTCGTTTTCGGCGGTTTGCCGACGAAATTCCACGGAAGCGCCCCCCTGGGCGTTTGTTTTTCGTTACGGTGAGACTCATTTGCATGGTTCAAGTGGTTTTAAATGAGCGCGGGAAAATGGGAAGTCACTGTGATGCGCCAGTGAAACCACGCGAGCCTTTGGTGGTATGGAAATGGTTTGAAAAATTCGTTAAAGACGGAATGGACGGAATCTTAGTCCCTTGATTAAACATTCATAAAAATACTTTTTCCTGCATACGTATAACATGTTTCAAATGTTTTTTAACAGTATTCCCCTCAACTGCGCCTTTTCGTTGCAGATAGCAGTATCAAACTGTACGAGCGTGAAAACTAAAGCATCTTTTCGCACATGGCATTTACTGGGTTCCAGCAACGATCAACCACGCCGAAGATGATCCCTGCAGACAGAATGTGACGCTCCTCAGCACGCACCGAAACGGAACAAGGAATGGCAGTTTTATTTGTTATTCGGATGAAAAATTTGCTCTGATTCCCAGAACACGACATTAAATCCATCTCGCACCGTGTCAACCGATGGCACCCAGGGGCAAACTGCCACCAGCCCCAATCACCCCAATAGCGGTAGGTTTTTGGCGTGGTTTTCACGGCTCGTTTTCATGTGCGTTCCTTCTTCGTTTCGGGCTTTGAATGATTTACAAGCTGCACATGTCACCGTTTTCGTAAGAAAACAGTTTTGCTGCTACAGTTTTTCTTCCTCTTCATCGCACTTGCCTGCCGTTGGATCCTTTAATTTTCTTATGTTTAACATATTGTTGTCGTTTTCCGCCGTGCCGCGCTACCTCCCTTCGGACGCAGAAAACTGCATCGATGCACTCTTTTTTTCGAGCGATATTTTATCCCCTCCCCTACACAAGTGTCATCTGCCCCAGAGCCGAGCAGCCCGAAAGCTTGTGATTGGCTGAAGGTGCAAGATTGTGCCAAGCCCACAGCGTACCAACCCACGATGCACCCGGGTGGATCAAATTTCCATCCGACGCGGTACATTAGCCCACTGCGTACCAATGCGCGGCCCCGGAGACGCATCGCTCACCGAAAAGGCCGCAACACAACCAGCTCGCCACATTTGCGGTGAGGAAATTTATCATTTCCCACCACCTTTCCCTTCTTCCATTCGGTTCCACCCGCCCGCCGTACGGGGTGGCGAACTGTAAAATATGATATCTAAATTGAGATATCCGTAAATCATGTACCCGTTCACGGAAGACGAATGTCTCGGGTGCGGCCATTCATCATAATCCCATTCCGAAGCGCGAACGAAGGGGAACGTGCGCGGGTGGCCGGGGAAGGGAATGGGGATTCGTTCCGGTTTTGGAACACCGCACGGAGCGATGATGATCGCCGGAGGACGGCGTCGGAGGCACAGGTGAACGCGTTAAGGCGACAAACGGTTTTTTCTTTTTTTTTTTTGTTGGTTGCAAGATTTTGGTCCCACTCAAGAAGATGGTCCCGGAGACGGAAACAACTTGTAAGCTACAAGCCGTCGTTGCCTGTTTGCCACTATTTCCCGCTGGCAGGCCCTATTGGTAGGCACAAGTCCGTCCTTAACTGACGGACTGACGGACAGAATGGCCGTAGTCGCTCGTCGCGCATTTCGCTAAAGCTACGAACAAAAAACTTCCCTGCCTACCATCTTCGATGGATCTCGTTTTCTACGTTCCCTTTGCCCGCGGCTTGGGTTTCGCTTCTGCAAAGATTTTTGTTCGCCTCTCGCCCGTACGGGGAATGATTTATTTGTCGTAAATTTAAGCTTTATGACTTTCGGAAATGTGCCCAAGATGCGTTTAAATGCTCGCACAACAGTTTAGGACTCGGTTGGATGGATGGCTGGGCGGAGGGAAAACGCTTTTACGCGGTCTCATGTAAGGTTGCTACACTAGCAGCTACTACGATCCGTTTTTGTGCGGGGTTTGCTTGAACTTGTGCTATTTGGTCTTTAAATTTATCGCTCGCAAAAGCCTCATTACGTGGATTTATAAGACAGAGTTCATGAAGCTACGCTCTTTATGTTCACAAGTATTTTTTTTTGTGCTTGCTTTCAGCTCCCCCTTTAGACTACTTCACAAAAAAAAGCCCAATCGTGTGTGGAAAACAACACACCGGGTAACATATAAAGTTCTGGTTGATCGAAGGACGTTAATGTGCCGATCGGCGAGCGGTGCAGAAACAAAGCTAGATACGCATTCGCACTTCCTTGCAAATATCCCGTCCCGTTCACCAAATATCGTACCGCCAATGTTCCGTGACCGAGTTGGCCGCAAGCCAATCGGTTCGGGCCGTGAATCACTTCATCCGCCCGCTGCTTTACGATGACACCGACGCGCACTCATATTCGCGAGGCAACATCCCAGAATTTATGGCTCAATGTGCGACGCGCGCACACGTACCCTCCCGTTTACGATCACTAAATGGCCTATGAATAGCTTTTTATTGCACACTACCAATGCCACAAAACACGGTGGACATGTGAGTAAGACAAAATTGCGTCCCGTTGCCCGCGGTTACAGACGTAGTCGGTAGAACTATTGGGCTTTTAAGATAGGAACGAATGGCTGGAATCAAGGCACAGGTGTAAATCACCGATGCTACTACCCTGAAGGTCTCCTACAGCAACAAAGAATTGCATCGGAACCTCTCGGAACTGTGAAATCTTAACCCATCCTGCAGGTGGACATAAATCTTTGGCTGCGCTTTTTCGACAAAAAATAAACAGCTTGACCTCTTAAAAATGATGTTCTGAAGTTGTGTGAAACGCTGTCGTGTTGTAACAAAATCTTGCCCGCCCGAAAGCGTGTGTTACATGGTCACAAAACATCTCCCACAGCTACACACACTTCCCGGAACGAAAGCCTAAACCCTAAGCTAGACTAAAAGCTTCAGTTTCAGGGAGACACTTTATCACTGGACGCTGCTTTCGCTATCGTTACTCGATCTACAAAACAATCCAACACCAAGCAAACTTTCCTAAACCATTTTCCTAAACCATTGGTCGAGCAGCGAGTGCCGAGAGATCACTCACGCGCAATAATAACCGTAAATTATTTCCCTAAACGATTCCTTCACCGCCGGTGAGGTTCCAACCTCCGGTCGTACGCTATGGACCACATCGATCTCGGCCGGGCAAGGTGGCACCCCTGCCTGGGGGACACGCGCGTCCAAACACAAATCACCATTAGCAGCGCTGTATGCCGTCCAACCGGAGCCTCAATGTGGAAGTGAGGGAGGTAGAGAGAAAGATCTAAAATTAAGATATTTTTTATTGATTTTCTTATAAAACGATAATAAAAAGCAACAGAATCTCTTCTCGAAAACGGGGCAGGTTTTCCCGCTTGGGGGAGGGGGGAAGGGGGAGTCGCAGAGAAAACGCTCAACATCACGAAGGGGCAACAGCAAGAACATGGGGACTGAAGGAAGCACCCGGCGATGGTGTAGACCGATAACGATGATATCTGTCGCACCGGCAAGCAAACGGGTTGTTTAGCGGGGTGCAGTGGAAGGTTGCTGATGTTGCTGCCGTTGTTGCTGCTGCTGCTTCTGATGGGAAACTGATAAACGCTAAACAACTCACTAAAACGACACAGCCCCGCGCTACACCAGGAACAAGGTATGATGCGCCCTGGCTAGCGTGTAGTAGAGAGAGAGAAGATGGGACTGAACATGATCGCTGAGAGGTCCATGTTGCTATTCCTAAGCTTTGGTACAAGGTACAGGCGAACAAGCATTTCGTGGTGAACATTTTGCTGCCATAGACTTGAGTGGCGGGAGAATGGAAGTCCCAAAATGTCACACACCGACGCTGGCGTCGATATCAAATTGAACACTATATTGAATTATAAATTAGCTTTATTGAATCATTCTAGTCTAATGGGTGATGGGTTGTGGAATAGGATTGTTTTGTTTCTGTTTCGGGCTGTAGAAAGCAGAAATTTGAGAAGCTTTCCAGCCCATCGACGGGTGAGTGATTTGATAGTCCGATTTGTAACGCATCCCTTATGCTCCCCAGACAATGGGAGTAGTGACCAGCTCAGCCATAATGTCGTCACGTAATGGTAGCGCTTACATTTCCCATCATCGGGAGCACGAATTTCCCAAGGTGTCCACCGCTGTCCGGTCCGGAGCTCCCCACAGCCCCAGCCCCAGCTGTACCAATTCAGCACACTACGGACGGTAAAATGTCTGATTTACGATCCAAAACCGACAGCACGAAAGGTAAGGACCTGCGTCAACTCTGCCCGTAGACGTAGACGGACCCGTTTTCTTGCGCTCCTGTCAGCCTGTCGACGAGTGCTTTAATTTATTGGGTGATTCTCTCGGTCCATTCCCACCGTCCGTGCCTCCCTCGGTGCCATACCATTGCCCTACACGGGATGGACTCGTTTCAGATTGTTGTTTCACGATACTGCAGCACGAATGGTGGGGAAATGCGATACCATTGGAGCTGCGCGGACTTTGTGCAACTCTTTACCCCCCGGCTCACTGCCGCAAGAGGGAAGAGGGCAAGGTCGTTGTCAACTCGCTGTCGCCGCCCCCCCCCGGTAAGGAGGCGTGGGGAGAAAATTCCAATCGTGACTCAAAACGGGACCGATCTCCAAACACGTCACCGTCATCAAAACGAACGCAACCGCACCGACGTTTGACACGTCGGGGGATGAGAGTTTTATGCGTCACCAAAGCGAGAGTGATACGGCTGCATACGTGGCCTATCGTGCGCCAAGATCAGCTTGATTCTGGTACGGTGCGCGAAAATAAAACACACCCCATCTACAGTAATCGGCTGCAGGATGCGAATGCCCAAAAAGTCACCGCAGCAGCATAAATCATACTTTTTAGATGCTCGTAATCACAAACGAGCGCTGCGGACACTACATCACTGCGCCAGGTAGCTGCACCGGGCAGTTGAGCGAGCTTTTGGGGCGACGAGGAGTCGACAACACAATCCGCTGCTGCTGCTGCTGCTGCTGCTGCATCACGGATCGTAACGGATGATATATATTTACACGTGTTTGTATTATTTTTGCGTACTTGTACAACCGTTTTAAGACGAGATGATCATCCCGGGACGATACCTGTGCGTACAAACACATGTGCCCGGCGCAACGGGGGAGCCCGCGATAAGGATCAAACCCTGGCCCCGCAAGATATCCGATTACGATTTCACGAAACTATCTTTCGCGGCGCCGTTACGCGTATCCGTCGTCGCGCAGTTGCACCACAGGGTAGAAAAGGACACTGACTCGTTGCGGGCACCGCGTACACGGTGCCTAGTGTACGCCCACTGTCCCGCGCTTCGCTAACAACGTTCTCGAACTGCTGCAGCACCGTCAGCAGTTTATGGAGTGCAGTTTATGATCTCTACAGGCGAAACGTGCTGATTATGCAAATATAATACAACTACGCGTCCTCTTCCCCGAGAGAAATCCAGAGTGAAATCATACGCTTTTGTCCCGGTAGGACGGGGAAGAAGAAGAGAAACCAACCGACGCTCCAGCTAGCATTGGAGGAGAATTATGAATGATGGACCAAATACGTTCAAAAGTCGTAAACTTTTACCGGCTATAAAATAAAATATAAAATACGAATGTTACAGTCAACAGGAAACGCAGTCGACAGGGTTCTTACGAGCTGGGATTGAATCTCCTTTCCATTTTTGAAAGTTGAACAAGGTTGCGAGCAGTACCCAAAATGCGATACATATTACGATACAACAAAACTATCGAGAACTCTCCGGTCCGGCAGTGTAATCCGGAACATACCCTCGGGCTATCAGGAACAACAGCAGGACATTCTTGTTATCGAAAACCACACGCTGCAACACGCTTTTCGCCTGGAAACTCATCCTTTTTTTCCCATACCCAACCCGAAAGGGCGCACTCGAAGGGAAATCATGCGTGACAGTGTTTATCCTTAAACAAATACCGTAATTATCGAATTTATTCAATCGACCCCTAGAGACACAGGCAAACGAATCGTATATTGGAAACGAATACCAGAGTGTTGGGCGATGCCGCTCGCTCTGTGTGCCCGACTGGACCCCCCACCGATCATCGAGCTCACCCCGGCGGAAGTTGGAACCGGAACAGAGAAAACCCTGCCAGAACACTTTCCGCCTCGCGTATCGGCCCCGTAGCATCGGACAACCCACAAAACAGTGGATTACAATAACAGGAAAATATGTTTTGCTTTACCGGCTGCATTTGGGTCACATTGAAAACGCAACGCGGTTGAGTGACACACACCGTCGCCGTGCCTGCTTTGTCCTTCCCCTTCAAGTAATTGAGATATGGCATAAACAAGCGACGACCCCCGATACCGGCGCATTATCTCAGCGGGAGTCCCGAACCAGCCGAACCCTCGGGGTCACCGGGCCAAACCCTAGAATCCTGCCGAGCGGAATGGGCGGGAAATGCGTCTTGGTATGTAGTGCGCCGGTAAGATATGTGACCAAATCCCCTTGTCTGAATGCGTGCAGCAGAGACCGCCAAGGGCTGGGAAAACTAGGGCGACACCGGTAGAGTTGCCAAATGCTTTGCCATAGGTAGTCTATTGCCGGAGGCGCACGGTTTGTATGCTGACACGAACGAGCGGCCAAAACGCTGAGCTCCGCCCGAATTCGAAACGTAGACAACGCTTGTCAAGGTGTCTCTTACTCTCTCGCTCCTTGCAGTAAACACAACGTTTCCCAGGTGAGTTAACAAAATAGTTGAGGACAATAGATTTACAAACACTTTTACACCAGCGAACCAATTTTCCTATTTGCCATGGGTACCATAAAGAATCTTCCATCGCGCCATGCGCGTACCGTTTTACAAATGGCCAAAAGGGTTTTCACGATATCGCTCTCATCCACCTCGGTCCAGCCATCCAAAAACGGCTTAAAGAAGTGATAACTCTTAGTCACCATTAATGACTGGTAATGAGATTCATGTCAATAATTCTCCCCCATCGGGACGCCCGCAAAATGGACATTTTTCTGCTACAGATTTCGCTACCAAGATAAGGTTCGCGAGGGATTCGCGAGATTTCGGGCGACATATCTCTTCACATCCCCAGCTATGGTAGTAATCCTATAAATTCTAATATACATCACAGCCCGGCATTTTTTATCCTCCGCTCCGGTTCCTCGGGGGGCCTCCCCCGTTGCCCGCAAGAAATGAGGGAAGCGACAGCACGGACCAAACAATCCGCACTACACCGGGAACACACAGAACCTGTACGATCATTTGAATAAATTTCCGATTTATCCAAAGCCCACCTGCCTGACATCGGGTGGTTTTCGGCTCGACCGTGGTAGACGGTCGCATCCAAAACGGCAGCAGAAGCCAGCAGCAACAGCATCAGCAGCCGAAAGGAGTGAAGCCATTTCCTGTCAACGCCTAATCTTCGAACACTAATCTCTACTTTGCGCGCGCTGTTGAACGATGTCCGCTAAACTTCCTTTTCTCGCTTTTTTTGTTTTGTGCGAAGGAAGAATCGGTTTGGAATGGACCTCTTATCGGACCACCGGATCGCATCGGATTGGTTTTGGGAATGTGTGCTGGTGCGTTTGGAAATAAAGTCACTCGCCAGCGTGCCCGACCGGGTAGAGGTGGGTTAGAATTGAATCATCAATTAATGACACGTTGATGTACGCCGCTTATCCTGCATGCCGATCGTCGATACTTATGGCAGCTCGGTCGCCCATTTATCACGAGCTATGATGCCTTTCCCCTATCTTAATGTAGCATGAATATCGTGTGAAAATTTATAAGATTGTATTTTTTTGTGAAGATTATTAAGACTCGAGCGGAATAAAATGCAAAACGCAGTTAGTAGAGAGAGAGCTCCTATGCATAATGGTTTGTTAACTTCCTGAAGCGTTAATATAGTTTTAATGAAAGAGATACACCATAATGATAAAGCCAAAGCACCCGGCTCAAGATGATCCAGACGTGAGAAGACTTTGATTTTGTTTTCTTCAAATCTTCTCGTCTTCGTTCTCTGAGATTTGTCCTCCAAACGTTCGTCCAGCAACGAACCAGCCCAACTACAAATCGTACAGTTTGTCGCGCATAATCATAACTGTCATTAAATTAGCACAATATTCTTCAAACACACTGCACGCTCAAAAAGACACCGCACCGTCCCGGTTTGTGAACTGCCGCGGCTTAGGCGTCCACGAAGGCACTAATCTCACTCGCGGGCGGAGGTGATTTGATCAAATCTTTATGGGTCTAATAAAACTTAACCAGCCCATTTACCGACGCCAATGATCTTCAGCAACCATCCCGTCCACCTTCCACCCATAAAAACACGCCACGAACACCGTGCCCTCCGACGTGTGGGACGATGGCGAGAAGGCGCCAGCATGGGGGCATAGTTTTAAAGCCCCGAACAGAAACTCTCACCGCCGGCCGGGATGAAAACGGAAAATGTATTCCATACCCAGCTAAGGCTACCCCTCTGGGAGCACTGCACACTAGAGAAACGCAATACATCCTCATCATAAACCGCCAGGGAGATGAGAGCCTCATAAAACTCTCCGCGTCCGAGAAGAATTGGGATGCTCCGATACCGACAATGAGCCCGGCTCGGACCGGATGGGATGCTCCAGCAGTCCAGAGCAGAGCAGAGACGACTTATCTTTGCATAATTTATAACACACAAACAGTTTGCCATCATCGATACGATTGGTCGTCCGATGGGGTGAGTTTGCTTGCACTGGGTAAAACTCTTGTCCCCACGAGGTACACCATGTCCATGTACTTACTCCTTGGTTGCTTTCTTCGTGTTCTCCTTTGCCCTTTAATTAAGTTGTCTGCTCTAGACGTTGCTGAAGTGAACTGCTCGTGCCTCTTGCCGTTCGATTTGTTCAATGTGCTGGATCTGATCGTTCTTTGCACAGGCCCTTGGCACAATGAACCTTGAGAGAGAAGCAAAGAGCACAAAACACCTGATGAAGAGTTTCCGATTAATTATGGACCTGGTGTACCGTGAAATGTGACGATAATGATGACGAGGCAAAGGTGGAAGTACTAAGCTGTCACCAATGGGAATTCTAACACAAGCAATATCCTGCCCGGAATACATGTTTTCGTTCTAATAATGTTTTATTTATATCAACAAGGCAAGGCCCAATTTCCGAAAACAAACAGAAACAGTCCTAAGGCAAACATCGTGGCTATAATATACCTGAGAATGTTTACACCTTTTGCAAGATATCCCTCGTGTCACCTTACCTTATTGTACTTTCAGTCCCTTTTTCCTCACCCCTCACCTCGACCCACTCCTCGTAGACAGCGACGAGTGCGCTTGGATAGGATTTGACATCGTTTTGATTGCACCGACAACAATCCGACCAGCGGGGCTGCGATGACATGCAAAACGAACGACGAATTGCGTTCGTTTCATTGCGAGCAGCTGTTTCGTTTCACACAAACGCACCTTATGCCCTCCTGTCCTGTCCCGTCCCTGGCATCAAGCTACCTTCTTATCAACCTGTCAGCGTCATCGAAGTAATAGCCCCGTGTCCGTCCAGTAACGGTCACTTTGGCGCTGGTGTTGTGTCACAGGCTTCGTGGGTCCACATTTTGACAGAAAAATCAATCATATCGAAAAATGTCGCCCAGGCCATTCATCATCCACACGTTTCCCGGCCAGCGAGCAGGAACGGGTCACCAATGTTATCCAAGAGAGGAAATTGAACCAAATCTCCGAATGCTTCTTGAAAGCGAGTCTTCTTTTTTGCATGGCTACAACATCAATCTCGTACGATCGGGAGGTAAGCAGACAACCGACAAGTCGAGACCGTACATCATAAAGCTGTTAAAAGGCCATGAATCACACAACTGATAGCTGGCTGGAGCACGCACCGAAGGTTTTCATCATCACCCTGGCACAAATCTTTAAGGGAGCGATCGCGCTCCTCACTTTAGTAGCGTGATCTTCACTCCGTACCATTAACTTGGTCAACATCTTCATCTCGGCGTTGAAGGGTAAGGGTAACTGTTTGTGCCACGCAAAAAAGAAGATGTCATTTCGCCCAGGGAAGTTATGACGTTCGCAGTTTAATGGCTGAAAGATGGTTAAAGTTTTACGAGCTAAGTGTTTTAAAGAGACAGATGAGAAGTCCTCCACCGGTCGACATAGAGATATCGCTACTTGAGGATGAGTATGAGCTAGCATTGAAAAGAATTGATTTGTATAAACTGAGCGTCGGATTTGCTAGATAGAGGAAGTAATTCTTATATGCTGGCACTTCGTCCCCACCTTACACAGCACAACCATGAGGTGCGTCCTAACCACCGCTAATGCGTGAGCCAACATCGCAACGCACCTGGAAAGCAATCACCCATGGGCACTGGAGGCGCTCGGGCACGCATAAAGTACTTCCCCCTGCTTATTCTCTCTTATAAATGCTTGCATGTTTTACGCAAGATTAACATCTAAGCGGATAGCAGCCGCTGCGGGACGACCGACTACCGAGAACTCGCAGCGGACTCGCCTTCACGTCACTCAGGCCTTCCTTTCTGCTTCACGGCGGAGCTGACAGGTTTGGGGCGCTTCCAAAAAGTGTATAAAATTTACTGCCCTCACTGAATGAGTAAGTCTGCGGATGTCCATCATGTGTGCGTCTCCAGAGCCCGAGAGGCGCAACCGCTGCAGGACGACGTCGTGCTGCGTGTGCTGTTGGTGTCGCTTGAGTGTTTTGAGCTTGACTCGTCGGAGTACACCTGCGATGAAATGGATAGGTTTTGGGTATCGTTTTTTTCAGACAACTTGAGGCACCATTGTTGACAAGTCACGAAAACTGTTTGGCGTACTGAAAAAAACATTTGCTGCAATTCTATCATTGTCTCGAAAATCAAAAAGCGGACAGGTTCCCTTAGCCTCAGAAGGTTTGAGCGTCTCTCAACTTTCCGCCCCGACGATCACCACAGACCAGCTACATCTTCATGGAACCTTGAACAACCCTCTCGATTATATGACACTGCAACTGGCACCGGTCAGTCGCAGTCACACACTCCTCACCGCCAACCGCAAGATGGTAACATTTATTGATACTGCCACAATAACCAGCGCGGAATATAACAAATATCATAAATGGGAAACCCGAAAACGGAAAAGCTCATCCAGCCCAATGCTCAGCCCTTCGAGGCATATCCGTCCGTCGGGGCGCCACGTGCATTTTGGTGGCCAGTAGCGCCTGATCGCCTATCTTTAGGCGGGTTTTTATTTGAAACCCCTTTTGCTGCACCGGCACCGTATCCGGAATGCAGTGGACAAGCTCCACCAGAGCTCGAAGCTTATTACACCCGCTGCCGGCGATTCTGCGTTTTATGACGACTTTCGAAACGTCCGAAGGAACCGCGCCGTACGCGGCCATAAACTTCGGAATCCAAAACGAAGAACCGAACGCAACAGCAACAAACAAAAAACGTGAACCTTTTGTACAGCCCCTTGTAACCTTCCAGCGAATTACCGTTGACTTTATGGCATGGGGTCTGTCCCTTGGCGTTGGAACAGATGAAGCCCTTCCAATAAACCTCCCAAAAAACGCGGTTTGTTTGCAGTTTTCGCTCTACACTGGCACTACCAAGCGCTCACGGCTCACGACTTTAGGTTTGCGTTTTTGGGCGGGAAGACCTTGCAGGCTGCATTTCATAACCAGTCATCGTAGCGAAACCCTTTTTTCGCCCCTCGTTGCTTCCCTGGCAACCGTAGATCAAGCTGAAACGTCAGGACGTCACCTCCCCGTGGGCCGTGGCCGTAGGGAGATCGGACCGGGGACGCACCGGACGGGCTACTGCGAGCGCTCTTTCTTTATCGCACGCACAAAATCAATCGCACAAGTCAAATTATCGTTTCAACGTTCAATTATATCGCTTCGAGTCCATCCGCTTCCATTCGGAGCTGTCCCGGGATGACCGTTATGGAGCGGTGCAGCCGTTTCGGCCTGCTGCCGGTTCTCTCCAAGCAGTCGGATATTGCTGGACTGCTGGTCCGACTTGCTGGACGACTTGATGACGGTTGATTACGATTATTACAATTATTTGTTGTTTGGATGACGATAGGGTTTCGATCGACGATGGCGAGATCTTCACCGGGAGTTGCGATTTCTTTGCCTTTAGTTATGTTATTTCCTGCTGAATGTCTCTGTAAGATGATGATGTTTCCGTGGAGGTTTGCAAAATATGAGGATCTCCATGTATGTTCCAAGAAAGCGATAAGATACCGAAATAATGGTCATGAACAGATCGATGGCAATGCAGTTAATAGGTGTGTTTTGTTAAAATTAATGCCAAGTACCGGAAGCAAGCAAACATCGTAATCATTCCTCCATTGGTATTAAAAAATCTTCCTTATAGAAATTTATGTTCTCTTATCATTCGTACTAACTGCTCATTTTCAGTATATTATAAAAACTTGTAACAAAAACCTTTGGAGATAATGCGCCAATACAGCCGAGGTATACGAGGGATAGATACCATGACCCACAAAGACCTTTCCCTGCTCACTCATCGAAAACGCCCCACGCAGCCCTTGCTCGTACTGAAAACAAGCACGATCATTCCTCCTGGATTCTCGTGCAGCAAAAGGGGCTTTAAAAACGTCTGCAAGAAAAACATAAAAAAGTGCCCGCAAACCTTTTAGGCTCATTTCACGCACGGTGACTTATCTGACTTTCTGATGAGCTTCCACCAGGGCAGCTATCCGGGCGGCTCAAGGCACCGGCCACACCAATCCATCAATTGGCGCCGCATCAGGTGGGGTCGCGCCCACGCCTAAAATTACTAAACGACTTATTAAGTCAAAATGCCGGGCGTGCGTTAATTCATTGTAATCTTTTGCTCGTTGCTGCTGCGGCTGTAGCGCGAGATGGTTGCTTGGCATTTTATTCCTCCGCCACACGCATTATCTGGCGCGTCACGTGAAGCTTCTGCCGGCGGTGGCGTCTGGGCAGTGAGCCGGCAAGTCATTTACGGGTGACGATTTCACCACTGGAATCGCGGACAGCGCTAATGTGCCGCTAATGCAACATTAGCAAATCACCCCATTCGTAAGCATCACCAACGTCCGCACTGTAGCGCGTTGGGTGTGCGTTATTTATTTGAAAGCAAACAACGATTGTGGTTTTTTTTTTTCGGTAGCAACCATCCGGTATTACGCCTTTGAATGCCTGGACAGGGGAAAGTCCATCTTGCTTATCGGGCTTGACCGATGCTGAGGTGAGACCGGAGGTCAGCCTAATGAAGACATTTTCCTCTGATGTTTCTCTCTCCCGGGTGGCACGGCGGTGTAATTTGGTTATCAGTTCCTAGGAAGGGTATGATTGAAAATCACAATTAATTTAGAAAACGGTAGCGACCGAAATAAGCTTGCGATGTGGGGGGGACACTCTTTCCAAGGCAAAACGCAAAACAAGACATTAAAATTTAGGAAATTTATTGCCCAAAAAAATGAAGATCCGTTCGACGAGCGCTGCGATAAGATTGTTATTCAATCGAATTGATTTTCCCTTCCTTCTTGCTGGAACACTTCTTTCTTGTCTTTGGATGGCGAAGGTTTGAAAATAAACATGTTAGAGGTGCGTACACCTCTGGAACATGACAGAAAACATTCTTTTCGTTTCTTTTAATAACCCTATAATTTCGATGTTCTCCTGCGTCAAACGACTCAGCCATAGCCAGATTGCAACACATTCCATCGGCCAGCAAATTCCACGTTGGATCCACCAAACCTCATCTCGCTTCACTGCAACGTAAGATGAATCACATAAATTTTGCAAACTATTTTGTCGCCAAAAGGAATCGTGTAAAATATCCACTTTCATTCCACTTTGGTGAGACGTTCTCGCTGCCAACTGCGGTGGTTAAAATATTATTTATTAATATTTTCTGTAATTTATGATGATGGAAAAAGGTACAATCCTCTCGCACGTTCTACAACACGCTCGCGGTACAACCTGCGGACAAACACAACAAGGAACTGAGTAGAATAACATGGAACTGCAACGCTGGTACAGACAATCGCGAGGAAAACAGAATGTACCATCCCATGGGCAGCATAATCCATAGGCACCTCCCGGTACCTTTGGCATTGCGTTTGATCACCTCGTTGCTTGCTTCATTTTTTCATGCCACGAACCGGTCTGGCGAAAAAAAAAGAGCAGACCCACACACACACACACACACACACACACACACATGCGCGAGGAGGTTCAACGCGCCTCAAATGCTTGTCCGTAGCGCCGAGAACACCGCGACCAGCAAGTGCGACACATATGCAATGCCGGGCGAGAGGGATTGAAAGGTTCAACCTGGCACCAACCTGACGCCGGGACATTTCATTGGCACCTGTACACCGTTGCACCGCACTGCTCGCTAATCTCGATTCACGAAAGGGACCACCGCAGACCCGCAACGAGGAAAATGATATTTAAATCAAGATAAATTAAATTTATCTAACTCTTTTATTTATATCCCGTGTAGCTACACATGTTCGAAGATTGTGTGTCCCACGGGACCGTTGAGGTTAGGGAGCATTTGGGTGAGACAAACCACGTAGAGCATGTCGCATGCATGCTGTTGGCGATGCTGTGATGCTTTTTGGAAGATAAAATATGAACACCGGCACAGAACACGTGAGGAGTGAAGCCAAGTTCTCGTGTAAAAGCGTACGGCAAATAGTGTGAACCTGGTACGAGGGCAACCTTTTTTTCCACAGCTTTAGCCCACGTTTCACTCTCCACTGGGCGCTGAGATCACTTTCTGAAGCTCGTGAACCGTTACACCTTTCCGGGTGGGGGGAGAGAAGGGCATGGCTGACTATCTTCTATTGTCTACCATGCCATGCACCGGGATGACAGGGCGCCCGGGTTCTATGCCAACTGGGGCAAAACGTTTAGCATAAACAGCAAGGTGTATACTGTTGGCCCACGGGCTTAGAAACGACACAGCCGGAAGCGCTCAACCGAAGCCATGCGCACGCACAAAGATCTTGCATACATCTTCATTCACCAGCGCCATCATTTGGCACAAAACGATGCCTTAAAATCAATAATAAAATAAGCTAAAGGACTCGTTAAAACCCAGTTGTGCAGCCGGCTTATGTACCTCCGACTATTCAGTGAAGATGCAGGGCTCTTGAAGAGTAAAACTCGAGACACCGTACAAGCGCTCCAGCGAACCTTAGTTTCGCTTGCGCTGGTTTCGTTTATGATAATGTACTTTGGCGTTTGAATTTCAAAGCAGCAAACCTATTAAACCACGGTGGGTAGACAGTGAGAAACTCGTCCCCAGCTCAGCCAAGGAATGAACTGGAACCATGGCTGAAGTGTCTCGAGCTCCAAAACCGCCAAACCTGCTGGATGGCATGAATGGCATCGTCAGTTGCACGCACGCATCTAGGCACCAGCAACCCCTCAGTGAACTTTTTCCCGAATCCAGCGCAACCACACGCAGCCCCCCAATTTCAGCATCTTCAGCATTAAAATAAAATTAACTTAGATAAAAAAGAAACACTGCGCCCTCCAACGCACAGCAGCAATATTTCACGACCAACTCATTTCACGACCTCGATGTGGCGACCTAACTGCGTCGCTGACGTTTGTTTCGGTCGTTTGCAGCGCAAAACTCATGCAAAAATCGGAAGCACTTCTGCGCAGAAACAGACGCAATAAACGCGCCGGAAGCTGGCCGAAAGAGGAGAGCTAAACTGCATTGTGTTTGGCGCTGGAACGAGGTTTATCGTCGACGGATTTTGGTTGAGCAAAGTTAAGGGAGATCGTGTTCTGTGCGTACGACTTTGGCTTTGGTTTAATTAATAGTGCGCATGTAAGATGAAATTTAACAACGACGCAGCCACTTGTACCCAGTGTGCTACTTTCCGGTGAAGGAAAAAAACTGTGAAGGAATTGTTTACTTTAGTTATAGCGTTTTGTGAATCGACCCATTACAGGTATATACACGTCTTTCGACGGACTTGGCTATAATTAGATAAAAATGGCATCGACGCTTTTCTGACATAAATACCCATTTTCTGTAACATCTTAACGTTCAGCAGAAACTATCCTAAACATTTGTTAAACGCTCTTTTTTTGTGCCACTGACCGGCGTGTTGATCACTGCGTCCGGAATGCTTTAAACCCGGTGCGGTGTTGCAACTAGCATTCCAAAATTTTGCCACCAGCTAACGGTGTGTCCCTACCACCCATGAAGACGTTCGGCTCGGTTCCCTTTACGCGTCGCGTCTTGTGTCAGGAACGTTGCACATACGCTATTTTACGCTTCATCGAACCTAGAGGTTGCAAGTGCAACACGAACGCCACCAGGAGCGAGCGACACCATTTGTGACGGTATCTACCTCGGGAATGTCGGTTGGTAATTGAACAATTACTTGGCGCAAATAAATGGAGCCTAATGAAATAATTGCTCGCAGCGGTCCATCAGGTAAGCCGGTAAGCCCGATAATTGCTGAGCGCGGAGAGTGTCAAAGGCCCTTCACCCTGTACCGCTGGCCAGGCCGAGAGACACCGGGGAACCGAGTTGAAACCGTTTCTCCAGCCCAGTTTCTAAATGTCAAGGTCGTGGAGAACGAGCAGAAGCAATATGGAGCGGCTTAAGCTGCAAGACGTCTTAAGACGATTCACTTCAATTGTTTCAAATCGCAGGGATAAGTTAACCTTTGCTGAGGCTTCGATGATCCACAAGTACCCTACCCATCAGACTCTTCAGGGGCTAACGTGATGCAAAAAGCACAAAAAGCATTTAATTTGCTAATTTAGGCTCAAAAGTAAGCCAACTTATTTTCGTTTCACGATTCGGTGCCTTTCTATCAGCAGGTCTGCCGGCGGTCCGCTTCAGAATGTTTTCCACTCGAGTTATCTCCCATCATTTGCAAACCTGTGCAGAACAACCGTTACTATACAGCAAATATTTATGGCACACCTTTGCACCCGCGTACGAACGTCAAATCAAATTCGCAATCGCCGCTAATTGGAATTTGTATAACACCAACACTTAACCTAATTTAATGTAGATCTTCCCCTTCGTTTGCAAGGCAATGCTCTGCACTTCTATCCACAATTAATCACTCCGCATTAAAAGTGTAATGGTTATCGCCTAGGCTTAATAGAAGCGCATCGACAGTGCTAAGACGTGTAGCTTTTTTTTTTTTTGCACGTCCACGTCTTCACGGGCAAGACTAGCTCCAAATCTTAATTGGTCTCGAAATTAGCTAATCGACACCCGAAACGGTACCGTGGGTAACGAAAAGGCCTGCTTCTCCGAACTACCCATGACACTGCCGCCCATGAATAGGTAATCATCTGGCTCACGCAGGGTCATGAATACTTATCAGCAGGGCTGTGGCAGAGCTGTTATGGCCCGGTGCTGCCACTGCTGCTGTTGTGGCTAGTAACGCCGAAAAAACAAATCCACTCGAAGGCGAAGACGATCGGAAATTGGAACGATTTGACAACTTCACTGTACGGAGCTTCACGGCTTCCGCTCAAGGCGCCTGTCAACTGTTATCATTTTGGCACTCAACCGTAGCTGCTTCATCTTTGCAGCCCGGTGAGGCGTGAAAGTCACGCGCCAAGCGTTGATTTGATGTCACTGGGCGAGTAATTAGTGGCCGTTATTTATGAGATCTCGGACCAGGTCCATTGACTGGACGCTCGGAGAACGATGGTCCCGAGTTTCCTAGTCATTCTACCTTTTACCGCGTGCAGTTACTTTTTCTTTGTTTTCTTCATTTCCATTCCTATCGCTCCTGACCAAAGGTACGGGACAGTCTGCTCCAGTTCCAGATCTTCCAACGCTCGCCGCCCGACGCAAGCGCTTCTACCGCGCACTCTAATCTTACCCGAGAAAATCAGAAAATAACAAATATTAATAACAAACAAACCCAACCCCTTTTTCCATCCCGCTACTTTAATTACCTTTGGATCAGGGCCTGGGAGCTACGCGAGCGCGGTGGCCGCGAACAAATAATAACACGGCTAATGCTTTAATGACAACAAACAACAATCTGTCGCACGCCCGGACCTGGTGGTCTCCGCCGACCGGAACGTTCGCCTACCCAGGACCCCCCCCACCCCAACCTCCCTTTCCCCATCTCCAGGTGTTGTACGTATAATCAAATTTGTCACCCTAATTATCACATCATAGCACGCGCGTACAGCCCCGCATAGTACACCTTTCGCGGCATGGGCAAGGCGAGGAAAAACAATCTCGGGCGAAAATTATGTGCCAATGTGGCTACTGGGAGCTCTCGGTGTGCTGGTCCCCGTTTGCCCCTTCGCGAAGTACAATGATTATCGCGATGATGATGATGATGGTTATGGGATCGTTGAGGAACGGTCCGAGTATAATGATCGGCGCGCGGTCGAATTGCTAGTGTCCGGCAGGTCCGATGTTGATTAAGTGAAACCACACCGCGACGAGAGCGCGGGTTCGTTTCCCGAGGGGTAAGATGTTTTCGCCATCATTAGCCACCAACCGCTCGTTATGATGTTTGATAAGTAAAGCATAATTGTGGAGCTTGATAAAAATATCGAGAGGTAGGCTTTTTACTCGAGGATCAACGGTGAAAAGGGCAGCCCTTCATCAGGATTCGCAGACTCTGAATGCAGAATTGACACAGATGAAGAACTTACGATCGATTGAAGACAGAATCGCCCCGATTGACCATGAACGAGACGGAAGGGAGGCTTAGCGAAGCAAACTATTAAGAGAGCCCACTTACTTCCGCTAACTGCACCGGATAAATGGCAAAGATAAGCGTAGACTAATGTGCTTTCAAAGAATCTTTGAACGAACACATCATTTCAGTTCCAACGAGCACACGTGGTTCAACGTCTCGAAGCTTCTAATAACTTAATGCTGAAAGTGGTCCCATTCCCTGCACCTTCCATATTTAATGAAAACCCAACCCGAATGCCAAGATTCTTCACTTCCTTATTATCTCATAATCATAAACAAATCATAAAGAATAATTTTTAAATATTATACTTACACATCCGCCGCTAGCTAAAAGTCCATAATTTCAAATGCTAAAAATGCAATTACCGCTTTCTTCAACGTCCGTACCATTAGCGCCAGAAGACTATTTTCCAGATCTTTTCGCCCCGATACAGAGCGCCTGGTTTAATTATTTTAATAACCGAACCTTTTTGTTTCGTTCCCTTCCGATTCCTTCGGAGCGCAAGTGCGAAACGAACCGCAGGTGTAATTAATTTTCGAATAATTCTCGCCGACAAATGATACTTGAAGTTTCTTGCTGGTAAAGGCAGCGGGCTTATACTGCCGAGGACAAAAGCCACAGGGTGACCGAAAACCGATACCGACCGTCGGTGCAGAGATGCACCGATAACGGGTCGGAAGACTTTTATTTTTTACCTCTCCCATCCATCGGAATGTTTCTTGAACGCGTGTGTGGATCTTGTTGCAAGTGTTCCAGAAAGTGTTCTTCGGTGCGTACCACCAACTGACTGCTGATAAGACGGTCACTATTCGAACGGTTGTTTTCCGTCATCTATTAGTCTTCCACATCCAGGAAGGGCAGGAAAGTTTCCCAACGGAATGTCTATGAATTATGGAAACCCAGCCCACGAGCGCGGCGCCCTTCGGTTCGATCAATCGCTGTACGGAGATGATCCTCTCCCTGACGGAAGGGAACAATTCCTCGCCACCGGCACAGAAGCTACTTTCTTCCGTTTCCATCGCGAGGTGAGAGTGAGAGAGAGTGTAAGCGGTAGTCGAAGAATGTCTAATTGCTGGCGCATTAAAATGCAATCGGTCCGATCCCGGACGCCACGGTAAGCCGCCACTTGCTGAATTATGTATTTATTGCTTGTTAGACCACGATCTTAACGACTCGTTTTACTCCCCATTAATGGTCATCATCCCACGTGTTTTGTGTGCAGCGTGTCCTCACCCGAAAGGAAAGGCAACTATGTTGATTGGTGGCGCGTTCCCGGCTTCCCTGGGCGTTTGTGGGGCCCTCACATTCCCTCGGCACGGTTAATGAGCATCCAATCGAACGCAACGCTTCGTTCGCTCCGTGACCGAACCATAGCCTAATCTCAATTTAATGCACTTTGCCACCGATATGGGTGAGCTTTGTTTTGGGAAAAAAAAACACCTCGATGCACATTGTGGCTGCCGCTCTCACCACGCTGGAATCTAAGCTCCCGAAAAAAAAAACTACATTCTGTGTGCACCGGTCAAGAACGCGATATCAATTTTAATAGCTATTTTATTGTTGTTTTTCTCGAGCGGTACTATTTTGAAATTGTAATTTCTCCATCATTCAGGGCAGCAACTCTGTGTGCCTATCCGCTAAATGTTTCCGTCTATTGGATAAACATTGTTCCCATAGCTTCCGGTGTTGATTGCTGATACCTTTTCCTTTTTTTTAATTTATAGTTCTATTCACTTGAAATGAATGAAATGAAAACATCCCATTTAAGATTGTGCGGTACAAATGAGGAACGGAATTGGTAATGAAAATCCATTAGAAGTGCATCGGATTATTAAAAAAATAAAAAGCAGAACTGCTTATAGGATTAAAAGCGGCCTATCAGAACGATTGTGATGATAAATTGAACTGAACGAACAGGTTAATTATTTTTTGTGAAAATATTTCAATCTAAATTTTGAAGAAAGAAACTGACATCGTTTTAATCTACAGGTTAGCGGCTTTCGGTAATTTAATTCAATAAAAATTCTTAGCAACTCAACGTCAAAATATATGATTTGACAAGAAATGGGTAGTTCAACCGGCTTCTGTTAACAAACTGCTCCAGTAACCGAGATTTGTTTGCCGGATCGTTCATGTTCGGACACTGGTCCTTAGCAGAACACCACAATGCATCGGTTGAAACAGAAGCGAACCTAAAGCATTTAACCCATTTCGCAACACCTCTTCAAACTATGGTCTAGGCCAAAGCGGTACCAACAGTCCGCAACCCGCAACGAAGCTTGTAACAGATTTTGTTTTATTTATGAGGCTTGAAGGTTCCAAAACGAAAAACATAACTTGAATTTTCAAACAACCCCCGTCTATTCTCATCTAAAATCGGCGAGAAACAAACGGAACTAGGGCTGCTGGGCGTGGGGAAGAATGGAAATTATGTCAATATCAATTTAGCCGACAAGAGTTTTTCCCCCATCACAACAGGCCAGACACGGTGTTTCGTAGCAGAATTGTTTAAATTTTCATTCGGAAGCCGCTACTGAATGTTGTTTGCTTTGCTTATTTTGTCTACGTGTTTAAGCTAAACAATCATCACAAAACAGCAAACGGAAGCAGTTGAACTAAAGCAGGCTAGGGCAGGTCTGCCTAACGACCGTTTTTAAGCAGCCATATTTAAGAGCTCATAATGCAACACCGGTGAAATATGTAAAGCTTGCCGTAGACACATCATTAACATTGTTGAGAAATAAATAATTTGCACATTAATAAATAATCTGACAAACATTTCCTCGCGCTTAAGCTGTACGGTGGTTAACTCCAAACTGAAAACTAGGATGTTGTAAAACAATCTGCAAAGATCATATCAAATCAATGACACAAATCACACACACACACACACACAGAAAGCAAACGGATGGAACGTGACATAATGATCGTGTCCACCTGTGTATCCGCCATGTTTCACCGCTAAATCATTGCTTCCGGTTTCTTTTTTTTCTAGTCTAGGCAAGAAGCTAGCGAGGCGTGATTTTTGGTTAATAATTCAGTTGAAGCTTTTTTGGCTTTTTTGTGGGTTTTTCCTTTTCGATCAATGTTTTATAAAAGGTGTGCAAAATAATCACAACAACCGCAGGGACGGGCGTACGACCGGTAGCGCCCAGAAGCGGTAGCTTTGTGCTACAAAATTAATAATCCGCCCCAAAGGGGAAGCAGCCCAAGCCGCCGATCCGTGGAACCGAAAACACCAAACACAACAATCACCCGTAACCGCCACACGAAAAGGGACGCCTAATGGGCGTAAGAAATAGTTTTCTACAGTTCAGTGCACCAGAAAATCACTTAATCGTGCGTTCGTGAGCGCTTGCCCAGCAGCGTCCGTGTCGGACGGAGCAATGGATGAAGGGAGACGGGGACCGAAAACGAGACTCCAAAATCGCCCATGGGCCACGGGCAAACTTCCCCAAAAACATAGAAGCCACCACCTCCACGCTTCAAGCAGCCGAACCGTTCGAAAACTATGGCATGATGGATGGCCATATACCAAAGCCATTTGTTTCCAATTTGCACTGGAATTGCGTTCGCGAGTGTGTCAGGGTGCGCGTGTGTGTGATTGCCCTAATGTTTCTCTAATGGAAATTGCACCTCATTCGTTGAATAATCTTAGCCTTTGCTGGTGGGAAAGGGAGGGGAAGAAGTGTGGAGACTTAGGCAAACCTTTTCCAACCCTTTTTTGCATGAACGTGATTAGTGAGGAAAAAAACGAACTTTTCCTTTTCGCTGAAAGATGGTATGTATCTTTGGAAAAAAAAAATTAGAATTTACAAATTCAGATAACTTCGTTAGCATATCGGGGGAATATTTGAAATGCATACATAAATAAAAATGCTTTGAATATTTCAACAAACTAACACGAGGTGCACCCAAACGAGCAGCTTTAAGTGTTGGAAAGCGGTTCGCCAGCAACTGGTTTTGAATAAAAACAAATCTTCAGCTTTCAGAGAAAACGGTAGTACAGATCTAACTAAGGCTTTAAAAATTATATGAAATGTACCAGAAACCATTTTCCATGTTTTCATGCGTATAAAGACAAGTTTTACTTATATTTTGCAAAAAAAGCATAACTGATCTCGGCTTCCTCGACAGCCACAGTTGTTGATAATAACATGTCCACCGAAATCAAAACTCTGAGCTGTTGCTAATGTGTAAATTTAATGTGTATATATGTCGATTTCAGTCACATAACGTGTTTGGTTCAATCGTCCCAAACGTGCACTTACTTCCAGTGTCTATCACTGCAGTGGCCCACGGCAAGCGGTCCTGATAACAAGCCGTAACAAGCACAGCTAAAGGACGCTAGCAGCAGACTAATTACGACGCATTACAAATTAATCTGCCCTCCGACTCGGGTTGCAGCCGAGACCCTGCAACTGTCAGTCAAAACAACGCCCTGTCGACTGAAGAATGTAGGGTTTTGAGCAGACTATAGCGCGTTGATCGACAGTTCTGGCGTCTACCAAATGTCAAACAAGTCTTCACGATCGATGGGCACGGAACAATTGCTACCATTGAGTCACAGGATGCAGTGCAACTCTACTGGCGACACTTAATCACGGTGTTTGGCTGACTGCATTCGTCCCCCTTTGCCCTGATAGTAAACAGCCGGGCCATCTGAATGTATCCGAATTAATGAGCTGGAACACGATCACCTCCCCACGGGGCGGATTTTATTGCGTGCTTCAAACAGGTCGTGCACATAAACGCCCATATTCAAATCGATCGGTATCGAACCGCGTGACACGAAACGAAAGTCAAATGGTTGAGAGATTTAGCCGATCGTCGTAAAACGGGCCTCCACACGTTCAAAACATCTCCCGGTGCTTCAAACGGTCGAAACGATCTCATTTAAATACGATCAGCCGAATGTAAGCTTCAACCAAATCGGATGAAAAGTCGTTAAATTTCTCTGGCGCCAGCGTTTCCAGAGTAAAGGTAAAAAAGAGTTTAAATCACCATGTGGTTAAAAGCTAGAGCTTGATGGGAAACTGAACGGAAAGGTTGTTCGCCTTAAACCACGTATTGTCACGGTCGTTTGCTTCTTCGTGAGGGGGAAGTTCCAGTACGATGCAGGAAGCCAAATTGAAGGAACTTTCAAAGAAAAAAGGATGAAAACCCCGGAGAAACGAATTTGATTGAACAACAGAATAAATCATTATCACCCTCGTGCTAAATGGCTATTAAGATTACAATTACAAGAGCGCCGTTTTCAGAGCTTCCGGTAGGAAGGAACTACAACACTCCAAATAAAGTCATAGTATGTGTGTCTTTTTTCTTCCGAAAGGAAAATCCTCTATTCTCCCAAACGAAAAAAAGGGAATGACAACATTTTGTCTGAGAACTCAATTGAAACGTGTCCTGCTATTGTCCGAAGCCTAGCGTTCAACCATACGAAGCGTTGTGAGAAAAAGGACCTTCTCTAGCTTTAGCCCAAAACCGGGGCGCCACAACAAAAGGAACAGGACGTCCTTGTGGCCCATTATATTTTCCCCTGTGCTGGTAGATAGAAATGAAACATAAATTATTGGCCACCGAGTCGGGTGCGATCCTACGCACGCAGCTAGTGCAGAGAGGAAGGCAGAGAGCGCAACGCAACAAGCACAGCAGAAGCACGAGGATCGAAACCCTTGACAAACAGCAGGACAGGTGTGCGTGCGGTGTCCGACCCATCCTTTTGGGAGCCGGGACGCAGCACAACTGGAGCGTAAAGAAACGACCTAGAAAGGAAACGGTCTCCCTGGTAGCGAAGTTCAACTAGACCCACTTGATCCGGCAGATCGGCAAGCGAGATAGGCAGCGCAACGAAACGATCTGTTAAGGCGAGATAAGCCGTACGGCCGAATGGCAGGGCAGAGCAGGCGCGCAAACCGTGGTGTCATAAATTATCTTCTCAACTGACAGCGATCCCGGGCGAAGGAATTATAATGTCATATCAATCGCTACTTCGCTTGTGACATTTGTTTCCCGCTCGTTGGCATTCTACAGGGATGCAACGTGCTTCACACAACTGGAAATGACGCGGTTCGTTTACTCTCTGCCTTTCGCGCTCCCTAGAACACTGCTTTTGCATTCCATGTAGTTTGTTGCTTGTACCAGACAAAAAAACAATTGTAACGTGCAGCATCTATACCGTATCATAGCTCAGACTATACAAAAGAAACGCTTATCAAGGTGCTAATATGTAAAATCGTGTCACGAATATTAAGATGTACCGTTCGCATGTAAGCTGCGGGAAGAAAAAAAAAACAACAGGAACAGAATTACATCGCTCCACTGTTTCCGTTTACACTTTACATGCTGCAAGTTCATTTGCAAACTTCTGCTCGAACTCCCCTGCACCCGACGTCTCCATGTTCGGTTTAGCATATCTGTTGTAAATTCATATCGTGCGTTTGATGGCTATTACAAAAGCAATTTATCATTCCTCGGGTGTCTCTTTTTTTCTGTTCCACTTTTTTTTCGCGTTCACTCACAAACACACACACAAACACACATGCACCAATGTTTTACTCACTTCTTTGCATTAACATTTTACATTCCGACCCGTTCGTCCGTCCGACCAAGTTATTCCGCCCGGGAGTAATTTGGCTCGCACCTTCCCCTTTCTGCCGTCGTGCTTCCAGCGCTCGTCGTGCTGCTGCTCTCATATGCATACCTTCCGACGTTAGCTCAGGCCTGCGCTGCCACTGCTTCTGCACAAAACAACATTGTTGGGTGCGGGATGCGTGGTATAACACTCTTCTTATCGGCACTGCCGGGTGTATCGTTTAGGGGCGAAATATCACTAGCAAGTGTTCGTGCCCGACACGAAAGGCGTTGTTTTCCCAAACGCATGCTGCTGGCTGCGTTGAAGAACAGCCACGAGATACGTACCGGAACGCACGTTGGCAGGGAAAACTGATCTACACCACCACCATCTTTGACTTGCGTTGCGTTTGTGCGTGCTGAGCTGCCGAGGTAGAAGAGCTACCACCAGTAGAGGAAAAAATGAGTAACTCCGTAGTCAATCAATTAATATTTATGAAACGTCGATCCACGATCGGTGCTATGTAAAACACGTGTTCGACAGCTATTTAAATTCTGACGCAATGCGCCCAGTCGGGATCTCACCACTGCTGCAACCGCGAAGCACTACTCTGTAGTGGTATGATACCCTCTTTTTAGATTAAAAATTCGATGCGACAGAAAAGCTTTGACGTAACTCGCGCAAAAACGAACGATCGCAACGATTCCGCAAGCGAGGAACTTGCCTTTTTTCACCGTGCATATATTTTTTATTATTCTTGAAAAATACTATTGCACGATAAAATTCACAAAAGCGTGATACAATAACAAGACAGTGAGGAGCGCTTGCCGTGCCTTGGAATGGGTTCAGCTAGCCTTAACCGTGACAGCGAATCAGGTTCTAGAACCGGCGCACGCTGTAAACATTCTCCGCCGGAGCGAGTGCATCATCGTGAGAAGTCGTTACGGTTGTCAGCGTTCAACTGTGAGCTGGTCTGGTTTCATGGCTGGTTTGCCCGGGGAGCTTTACAGCTCCGACCGTGTTAAGCTTCATTTATATGCCCCGAGTATTTGTTTCCTTTTTTTATTGTATCGCTTTCTACTTATACAGCTCAATTCGCAGTACAAAATCGTACTCTGTGCGATCTTCAAAGTGGTGTATTTCTGTTTCATGAAAACCGTGCTTAAATCACTGCTCACTTACGGCTGCGATACTTTATTTTCTCGCATACGAAATCACCCCCTAAATAACACTCCCTACACCATCATCGCAGCTTCAGCGCTGTGATAAAAAGGTAAAATCGGCCCAACTGTCGGCATTCGCGTATCGAACTCATCTTACACCCCCGAAGAACCAGATTCTTTGATGGGAATCGCCGTGCGTAGTGCAATAAAAGTGTAAAGAAATAAATTTCGGCAACAATTTATTGCTATTGCTTGCGTCGCCAACCCATCCGGCCCGGTGATTTGCTTGCCCATCCGAAGCCCCCGATCCGGGGTCCAAACATTGCGTTACGGCATTGCTGATTGCTATTATTTATAGCAACCCAACCCGCTGATATGAGTGAACGGATGGATGGCGGCTGGAGCGAAACTATCAACCGGCAAGCTGTTTAGATCGTGCTGACGACAAGAATAAAAAAAAACACGCGAGGATCTGATGAAGATTCACAAACTTTGGTCTGGTGTGAACAACAGTCTGCTTCTTCTCACAATGTTGCAACTATGACTCAACAATGAATCAACAGCGCTGTTGGTAAAAGTATTACCACCCCGTAGCCTTTAGCGCGAGCTTCAACCGAAGCAAGCGCATCACCGTTCAGAGCTAATGTGGCGAAGTTTATACTCTCCAATGATACTTTTTACAACCTAATAGTCCTGCCCCGGGCGTATCAGACACCGGGGCCTGTATCGCTTTGCTGGAACTGTGCGAAAACTATCTGGAAAGTCTTCGTATTGTACCACTTCTGCGCTGTTTTGCTTCTTTGAACATCCGACTTGCGATCATTCCATCGGATCCATTGGCTAGGAACATTTTTCCGGGTTGTATAACTTTATGCGCACCTTACATCCCGGACGAGCTAAACGTTCTTGTGTTAATCCCGTACACTAAAACCCGTAGTGATGTTATGTTAGTGATGTTAGGATGTTAAATCAAAGATCAAGAATTTTAGCTTTCACTCTCAGGTTATATTTTTATGTTCATTCTTGAACAAAATTTGGATTTTATGTTTAGATCTGGCAAATATTTCAAAGCACTGCCTCTTTTTCAAATCGTTTGTTTCTTAATAGGTTGTTAGAGCTTATATGGAGTAACACATAAGACAAAAATCTTTAATTAAAAAACTCAATTTCTAACTGGCTCATTTAATCGGGTCGTTGGACGTTCGTTCGTTTCGTTCTAAATCAATTTATCAGCGATTGCTTCCCACGGTGACCCCTGGACGCATGCAACCTATCGTCTGACCCCCGGCTGACGGTGTGAAGTTAGCAAAAACTGAAATCAATTCTCCTATCGCCTTTTCTTGCGGCAGAACCTGGACAGTGCATCGTAAATTTATTCTCGCTCAGCACTACATCAAATGTTTGTAAACTCACTAATTATTTTGCAAATACTTCGCGACATCCGTCCGCCCGCCGTGCTTTGATGTCGCACAATTTACCGTCGTTTGATAGAGTCCAGAACCGTCGAGTGCGGTTCGCAGTTTTCACAAATACCATTTTATTAAAAAAAAACCGTAGACGGTAGAAAATGAGCGCACGAGCATCACCCGCAATCGCAGCAGCAGCGTCGCGGTCAGATAAGAAACAAGAACGCATGCCTGCCTATGTCGGATCATACGTGTCCAATGTCCTGTGCCGTATGCGCCGCCGTCTAGACCGATTCAATTTATTTCACACTTCAATACTTCGGGCCACACGATTGGCCGATTCGATAACCCGACGACGATTTTGTGCTGAAGCGGAAAGGTTGATTGCTCATCTCTAGCACACAGGAATAGTTGAAATCATTTTGCCCATTTTTAACTGATTCTTTGTTTGGTCGTCTGTAATGCTGCTATTTTGTAACCCATTGAGAGTACTCTTATCATGCATCATAAATACTGCCGAACCTAAATTAAGTCAAATGTGGCATTCCAAATTGTGGAAATTTTTGCAAAATAATCGCACTGACGAGCGATTATCAAACCGGTTTGTGATGTGAAACTCTTTAAGGTTAATCAGACATTGTTGGTAAGCCATACATTGTTGCAGCTTTTGTCTGAAATATTATGCCGCTCATCGGTTCAAAGGAACAGACGTTTCACCCACTGTAAGATTAATGTTGCCATAAGAAAGTAAAACAATATTAATTCCTTGTATTTTTTTTTTGACAGATGATATTTTCACTTTAATGCTTATCATTACTGTTTGCAATATAGGGTAACTAATGAATATTTCTTGTTTTCTCTTTTACCCAGCCTTGCACATCGAGACTGTTGTAATTTAGGAAATAAGGAATTTTGATTTTGTATTCCTACGACTTTTCTATGAGGCTTTTTTGCATTTCTTATACACTGTTGTTATCATCATGATGCATGCCAGCGACATGGATCATCGTCTAAAGTTTCCGGCCCAGTGATAGAAATGGTTTTTTTATGAGTAAACACCACAGCTAGAATTTCGTAAATTGGGAACCAAGCGTTCGGGCGGAATAAAACAGACTTATCTCATGAAATCGAGCAACTTTTTGATTATTGATATTCTTCGTTTTTAGTTGCGTAAAACATTAAATTCCGGTATCGATAGCACATCGTCCTTTGTGTGATCCATTCGATACATAAATTTGTTGCAATATTTCATAACCTTAAAGCTAAAACTGAAATAATCATCATTAGCAAGGATGCGCTCACCCTTGAAACGGATCGTGACGCACTGCCTGCATCATGCAATGCACGCACCTCCAAAGGCATCCACTGCTTCGAAGACACCACTGGACCAACGTCCCAGCGCATCAACGCCAACGGCCTAATCCATCCGATAATTAGGGCCAGCTCTCTTTCCCGTTTCCCCTTACGGCGTCCCATCACTGACCAGCTTGTCGATACCCTTTGGGCCGGTAATTT
>KB670047.1:374820-377320 GCA_000349105.1 Anopheles epiroticus | reverse complement strand
AATGCTCAGTTCGGCTTAATCCTGTCCACTTTGATCTTCGATTACGTCAATTAAGCGTCATATATGTGAAAACAATAAATGTTGTGCATGCATAATGCGTTCTCAAGCAGGACCACCCTTGCTTTATTGAACCTGCAATTTCGATTCGATAAGGCTAAAGGAACACAACGCATTGAAACAAAACAAAACAAAAAGGGTTCTGATGCCGTCCCCTCGCGTGGTTTGTTTTTCTGTTGTGAAAAGTTTTTCTCATTCTTCACATCAACCAAAAAGCGTTTTGCCACCTCGTTCAGAAAAGTTGCTGTTTTTGTTCGTTTGTAGAGCGAAGCGGAAGACAAAAGAAAAAGCTTCATAACCACATGGCCCGCTGCGGGACAGGGTGGCAAAGAACGGAGGTTCTGTCTCAACGCCGCCAGACCGTCAAACGGGAAGGAATTAAAATAATTGTACATTTACAAATCCACACTCCAGCCAGCCAGACTATGTGTGCGAGCCATCGAAAGCATTCGCATGGATCCGAGCAAATGTTTGCAAAAAGTTGCTGTCGCTTTTCTTATATTTATGCCACTGCATACACCCGCCCAGCACCGAAGGTGATTCATTTTTCTCTTTCACACTTCTCCGCACGCTTTTCCTGCCCAGTCCCATCAGCCCTTTGCCGAGTGGCATTGTGCAACAGATGCAACTGAAAAATGCAGATACAACCGTCGGGAGGGAAAATCTTCCCCTCTGCCGAACGCTTGCAACGGCGCACACCCATACAATTGAAACGCAACAGAATAAATAAGTGGCACTGCGGTGCATCCTTACCGAACTGCATTTCGATTGCAGTGCTGTATATTTTGCTTTAGCCGTCCTTCCCTTCCCTCTTCCCTCTCCCCTCACACCGTCTTTTTCTCGTACGGCAGTGGGGTAGGCTTTCATGGCTTTGCACTTGAAAAGCGTCTGGTCTTTTTGGCATTTGTAGATAATATACAAATTTCATGCTCCAATGACTCCTCCCGTAAACACACACACACAAACACTGAGCTAACCTTTTCGAGCTGCTTATACATTCGCATTCATAATTTTCCAACAGTTCCATTCCGGCTGGTAAGAGAATGAAACCAACGCGCCATGGAAAACACAAAAATGAAACGAACTTCTCCACGGCTACGATAACAAATATGCTACTTATGAAGTTTTCTTGATAAGATACGCGGGAAATGAGGCCCAGCTGAAGTGTTTCCCCTTCAAAGTATTTCCCTAGCAAAAAAAAAAAAAGAAACAATCTACCGCACCGAAGCATGTCGTCGTGAAAAAGATAGGTCAAACTCATAACCCCTCAGCAAAGGCATTAAATCATTTTTAGTACATTTTTATGAAGACATTCCTAAAATGATCTTCTAGCTTTTGTGGATAGTCACATGAAAAATATGAGTTCAAATTTTATTCTTGAGGTTATGCAACGAACATTTTTTGAAACTTTTCAGTTTTAGTTCAGAAACTTTATTGTACTTGAAATTGTATTGAGTTGAAAACGATGAATAAAGATATTTTTCCAACTAACCTAACTATCTACTGTGGAGTTATGTAGTCAATAAAAGCCTTTGTAACAAAAAAGTACATGCAAACAATCTAAATTTAACGCATTAAGCCAATTCTCATGACACATGTAATCAGAGTTCGAGTTTTCTAGCTTTAAACCTCTTTTTTTCTTCAACCAAATAGTCAAATGTAGCACCTTTACAAAATAGTACATCAATGCGTATACGCACACAGCGTGTCTTATCTTAATAGTACCAAGAAAAAGGAACCACGATTAAAGTGTTCTAAAATCAATCGCTCGTACGCATAACCCGACATCGGGAGGACGGGCGGAATCAGAAGCGCTAAACAACCACTCCCTTTGATCGCACTTCAAAAACGAACCGCACTGGTGATAATTTTGAAATTGAGTGTACCAAATTTCCTCAACAAAAACGCACCCGCACGCATATACTTCGGAAGGAGCAGGAGCGACAAAAAAACTAAAGGCACACCGACCAGCTAGCTTTGTGGTACGGAAATAGAACGGAATTCGGATTCGGATCAGTCATCAATTCATCAAACGTTCTAATGAAACCCTTAATCAATTGCTTCGTAATTTGTTTTTCAATCAAAACCTGCTTCCGAATCAACGAGGGGGGGGGGGGGGGGTATGTGTTTTGTGTACATCGGTGGGGACGTGGCGTAAAGGCAGTGAGACGATGTATGCATGTGTTTTGCCCTTACGCCAATGACATGGGGCAACTCAGACTTGACCTGGGGTACAGCCCGCCGTCAGCCTGCCCGTACCGTGTGTGCCATCGTGTCTCAGCCATGCCCTTATCGTCCAACGGATGGTACGGAATACTGACCTATGGTTTTTACACGACACAAACACTCGCTACTATTACCACACACTACGTGGCCCGATCCTGGGAGGTAGAGAGAGGACACACGCCTCTGGGGCTGATAAGGCGTGATTTATGCAGGTTTG
>KB670047.1:342684-370413 GCA_000349105.1 Anopheles epiroticus | reverse complement strand
GGGGGGGGGGGGGGGGGGGGGGGGGGGGGTATGTGTTTTGTGTACATCGGTGGGGACGTGGCGTAAAGGCAGTGAGACGATGTATGCATGTGTTTTGCCCTTACGCCAATGACATGGGGCAACTCAGACTTGACCTGGGGTACAGCCCGCCGTCAGCCTGCCCGTACCGTGTGTGCCATCGTGTCTCAGCCATGCCCTTATCGTCCAACGGATGGTACGGAATACTGACCTATGGTTTTTACACGACACAAACACTCGCTACTATTACCACACACTACGTGGCCCGATCCTGGGAGGTAGAGAGAGGACACACGCCTCTGGGGCTGATAAGGCGTGATTTATGCAGGTTTGTGATAGCGGAGCGATTGCTTTGGCGGTAAGAATGTGCGTCGCTGTGTTGTTTGTATAGTGTTTTTTTTCTCCCCTCACCAGGAGAGGGTAACTTTCCTGAGTTTCTTAAAGATTATTCCAGCGGAGCAAAGTGTAGGTCGTTTTTTATCGCTTTAGTGCCTTTAACAAGACTCCGTAAAATGTCTCACTTTAAAAACACTTGCTTCACACCACGCTCTCTCACTTATCGTAACCGGTAGGCAGCTGTCTGGTTGTGGACCATCTCCACAGAACCCATACTGTCTGTCTTTAAAAACTCTAGCGTAACTATTATCGACTTTAAGACGACGACCCTGTGTGTCACTGATTAGGTAGTACGATACCGACAACAAGCACCAGCACGACACGCATTTTTCATGCATGTCATACAAATTACCATACCGCCACTCAGCCGCTACGTGTGCACAAAACCAACATGCCACAACTCATCAGCAAATGATATCGTTCGGCCGGAATCGATCGTCAATTAATAACCCTCTCCACCGGTCAGCCACAGCAGGTTCCCATCCATTCCGCGCTGGGCCGTCCTCCCTTTAAGGAGAAATGTTTCTGCAGGTTTTCGACCCGTTTGACAAGCGCAAATTAGTGTCACCGTGTGTGACGGGGCCTTCATTTCCCGAGGGCTACATTTCCTCCTTTTTAGCATACAAAACCCGGAAAATCAAAACCAAACAAACGAACGTTCGATTGACACTCCTTGTGGTGTGGCTTTTGTGGCCGTGGGTAAATGGGGAGCCGGGGAAAATCTCCCAGCCCCGGACCTCCGAGAGCACGCGGTAGGCAGAATTGATTGCTTCTAATGTGTCAAGTGAGTGGCGAGACGTTTTTTGCCCGTTTCCTTTTTCGAAAGATTTTCCAAACTGCTGCCGCTGCAAACGCAAAACATCTGTTCACCCAAGCTCGGCTCGAATTCCTGATTGGTGGAAATGAAAAATGGGCCCTCCGGTTCGTTGTTTTCCCTTGTTCGTGTTATTTTAAACTGCTTTATATATGTGTCTTTTCCTATTCTTCCGCCCGTACTGCCGCGAGAAGGGAAAACTACAAACACTAGCGCCAACTCTTGCCGTGAGGGATTCCGACGCTCCTGCCGCCCGAAACGGAACCGGAAGCGCGACAAGAAAAATCACCTACATCTCTTCCATATTTATACAAATAATTAAATGACACATCACAAATATTTGTCTAACTGTCTGCCGTGCGACGAGCAACGGCCCAAGCGTTTATGATGGTGCCCGTGCTCGGACGGCCGTGCCGTAGGCAGGCGCTTGTGTGGCAGGACAAAAAAAAACGGGCAAGAGGTTCTAGTCGAAGGGGTTGGTGCAACAAATCAAAGTTAAATAAGGGATGTCCAAATGTGATTATTCACTACGCTCTTTCCCGTGCGGGGCCAGCTGAGCTGAGACTGTGGTTTATAGTCTGCTACTAATGACCGGTAGCGAACGGTTTCAGATCGACCGAATTATGCAGTGTGCAACATTGTTAACGGTTTGCTGTTACACCAATGCAAAAAAAAAAAACACTGCTCACACAGTTAATGAATAGAGCAAAGCAATGAATACAAATAGTCCTTCGTCTTGGGTTTGGGCACTGGTAGTAAATAAAACACAAAATTTTGCACTGATTTACAGTGTGTGTGGCAAAGAATCATAATGCATCGTGCTGCTGTATAATATGCATTTATGAATTTCTTGAAACACACTAGACACACACACAAAACCGACCAACTCAATCATTATTAAGCACATTCAAATAAAACCACCAAGCATTCGCTCCCCGTCTTTATGGACTAGTTTCTTATGTTTCCCTCCACCGACACCACCTTCGCGTCTTGTTCGGTTCCATCGTCATCTCTCTCTCTCTCTCTCTCTCACTCTCTCTCTCTCACTAGCCCTACTGCTAATACCGATCGCATCTAGCGACTCGTAAATTCACACAAACATGATCGTGAGCGAGCGCGCGCGCGCGCCCGCTTACCGGCAAAGATTGTAATAAATCTAGCGGGACGATATAAATCACAATTTTATTTCTCGTTACTGTCACGCGTGTTGTATCACATGTCGGACGCACAGTGACAGCTTTGAAATGGCTCTTTATTTCCGCCGGGCTGCGCGCTGCACACTGCATTCTCGTGAAGGTGCACTGGAATGATGCAGCAGGGTGAGCATAAGCTATCTATTTATTAACGAACAGCAATTGCTTGTGAAACGCATGTCAACTGTTATAATTTTTTGATCAATATGAGTCAATGCAATCCGTGGTGTTTGGTGAAAATGAGATAGCAAGATGTTTAACTATCTTCTAGGTAGCATTCCAAAGGGCTTGGTGGTCATATTTCAGTAACGGTTGTGAGGTCAAAGCAAGAAGAAAAATCTGCTAGCCTTTTGAATGACGAACCTACCCTGCTAAAACAAGGGACCTACAGACCACACTGTAAGTCTTAAATTAAAAATAAAGATATTAAGGAAGATTGGTTTTTCATTCCTTGCGTAGAGCTTCCATGTCGTATACATAGATTGTGTTTTATCGAGCCCAGAATGGAAGGAAATGGACATCGAGTGGTTTATCAAAATTAAAGCAATCACCGCAACCTCTCATACCATTATTATTTGGTCAAAATTGACGAGGATTGCATACAGTTTACACAACTTCGGAGAGACAGACATAAAAGCTACTTTGAAGTTGAAAAAATCCTTAAAAATGTACTAACTTGAATACTCAAAGTAATGAAGTACATTATAACAAATTAACACTACGAAAGTATGAAATAAAAACATGTTAAAATATTTTATTCAAAATTAAAAAATCTAGCGAAAAAAACAAGAAGTTGTTTTTTGTAGCACGATTTATCTTTTTTTTCTCTATATTTTTTAGTTACACAAATTCATTTGATATTCACCAAACTGTAGGATATGAAAAAGTTTTAATTAAAAAAAAACAATACAAATTTTCAACATTGAATACTACGTAGCAGCCATTCGAACTGGTTACTCTTAAACTAAATTGTATCGCCTGCAATTATTATCTTACATTAAATAAATATTCTAATGTGATGAGTGATACTGGAAAGTAAAATTTGAAACATTGATATAAAATTTACAGATTTATGAGATCTTTTAAAAATCATGAAAGTAGGTTGAAAGTTCCTGTCGTGCATTTTGTAATAGTAGCACAGCCCTGCTCTAAATACAAGGAGTACAATAATGTAGAAGCAAACATTATTTTCAAAATGTTGCTTTTTCTTTGCAGACACACTCCGATAAAACCCCGATATGTCCCATACTGGAATTACTCAATAAGTCGTTCACTTTCGGTACGGTCGCCTCGATTCGCTCCATCTCTTGGCTACCAGCTGGCACTGAAAGCAAAAATTGTTATAAAAGTTTGTGCGTCGCGTAAATTATCATTATTTCTCACTCGGGCGACGATCCGGCGACGCTCCTTCCTTGGCAGCGGCCGTTTTTCGCACTCAATTTGGCTCTCGCCGCCGTACCCGCCAGTTCCGTAATAATCGAGATCACCCGCCCGTGTGTGCGAGCGCCTGATTCACCATTCGCATCACGACCGCTCGCGATTATGGACCATTCCCAGGCTTTCGTGGCGAGCGCGGACCTTACGCAACTCATCGATCGAGCTGTAAGGATTGGCCGATCGCACAATATTTCGCTCTCCATGGGCGTTTTGCCAGCCTTTTTTCTTTCTAAAACGTACAACAGTTTTACTTTGGTGCAGTTTTTGTGCACCAGATGCAACTCGTCTTAAGGGGTTTGTTTCCTTAAAGCTGAGCCTGGGTTGACCGAATTGGCTTTTGAGAGAGACAGAAAAAAAAAACACCCTCCACATGTTTGCCCTACTTTATGTGCCCATCCTTCCCCGGGTCCCCTTCGTGCGTACCGAAGAAGCCCCAGACGTACCGATTTGGTCACAAGCGACGTGTGATCGAGTGTGGCTACGTTTTCCGAGCCTTTTTCTTGCTTCGTCCCATCGATCAATCAAACGCCTTGCCGGTACACTGCGATCGCGACCGATTTGTACAGCCGTCGCGCAGAGGACCCGATTCGATCATCACCCAAATCGATCCATATCAACGCGCGAAGGGGCTCGTGAGAGGGGCCTCGGAACTCGCTGTTTTACCTCGCTTTGGTCACTCTTCTGCAGAGCCACCCGTCCGAAAGGGCATCCACTGTGCGGCGAGGATAAGCATCGAGCCGCGCTTATCAACGTTTATGGTCAACCGGTACGCACCAAAGCGTCGCACGTGAAATGCAGACTAAAAACAGACCGCACAGTGCAATTGGGCAAGGCTAGATAAAACCATTTTATATGGGCAGGAGGGCGCAAAAAAAAGGTGAGAGGGGAGGGAGGGGGGGGTGTACACATATAGGGACGAAAATCTGATCTGTACGCTCGCGATCGCGATTGGAAGTAAAAATATGTTTTCAGCAACGCACACACAGCCTCACAATAATGCACCGCGCCAAATGCCACAGCCTTGCGCAATCGCGTTGATCGCAATTTTTACGTTCCCTTCCTTTGCGGCAAGATGGTGTGTTACCTCCACCATCGCAGCCTCCAGCCGATCCACACACACACACACACACACACTTCACAAATCGTCAAGCCGCATTTGGCAGCACTCCTCCTGCTATCCTGCAATTCAACGACGACGAGGAATGTACTGCTTGCGGCCCACTGCCTCCCAGGCACAAATAAACAAACAAATGCCTGAATCGTACGCACATTTTCCTCTACGCGCCATTTCTCCAAACGATGCGCGGCGAGCGCGATGCGCGAAGATGACGGCCACGCGCCGTCAACTTTCCATCGACTGTTTACTGGCGGGAAATTTGCCGCAGCACGCAGTACGCAGTTCGCCATGAATGAAGGGAAAACACTCACCACGGGCGGATGGGGAAAAGGGCTCGGCAAACGAGGAAACACTATACACCCCTAACGACGGGACCAGTCTGCCAGTCGTCCGATTTCAATCTTGACTGTTCCCGAAATTCAGCCTCCAAATCCCGCGCGCGCAGACGGACGAAGGCGCAACGAAGAATTTACGCAATTAGAAGCGGGAAGCTCGGTTGGAAAACGTGAAAAACCCATCGGGCGAGGAGGGTGGCGATTTTCCACGATAATTAGCGGTGCGTTTGCTTTGCGCTAGAACTTCGTACGGGCGGCACGTAGGGGGGAGCGATCTGGAAAATGATCGCTACTGGTGATTAGTGGGGAGGATTTTCCGGAGGGAGGTGGTGAGGAGGAGGAGGAGAGCTCTCAAAAACTATGAAAATGAAGAATGAGCAATTTCGATGATCCGTTGCGTTTGCCATCTACACAACCGTGGATGCACCAACAGGGCCCAGAGCCCAGACTGACAGGTTTTAACGCGATCAAACGATATACAGCAGGAAAAGTATTGCAACTGGAAAAGGGAAACAGTACTGACCCGGAGATCTATTTCCCAGGGGCTTTTTTGTTTTATTCTACTGCTTTCTCTGTCGGTTCCCGCACAAAGGCTAATTGAAACTAATCAGCTACCGGTTTTAATCAATCGTCCAAATAAACGTCCGCAACGATTTTCGTTTTTGTTTAGCACTTGGTGATTTTTTTTTTATTATTTCCGGAGTAACGTATTGCTTAGCACTTGGTGACTGGTACTATAAAGGAAAAAGTAACCAATTACCATATACCACAGCCCTCTCCTAATCTGCGAAAGTGCGTCCGCCCAGAAAGAAGTTCTCCGAAACACGCGTTTGACGTGCGTGTACCGGCCGCTTCTCACACTTTTTGCCGGTTTCCAGTCGACAACACGGGGAAACACACACGCAGGCCGCCCCATAGCGTCCGATAAGCGCGAGGTGGGCTCGGGTGACTGCCATCAGCGGGAGATAGTTTCGTCCAAAATACAAAGTGTTACTTGACAAGCCTTTTTCCCGCTTTGGTACTGGGTTGAGCAAAAAGTAGGGTTCGATTTGGGTTTGTTTGGGTTTGTTGTTTGCCAAAATGATGAACTGGAAAAAATAACTCCCAATTGATATGGATGGATTATCAATTATCAAATTTGCTAGCTCGCTGGCTTGAGCTATTTCAAGGACACACTAAAATCACGCGATTAAAGCAGCACGCAGTTGATAAGCGTCAACCATCCATCGCAAATGGAGTGCAAGCAAAGGCTTCACATTTTTAAATTATGTTGCTTTTCAACGACACCCATAATCTCGTCGCTGGGTGGATTCGTGGCCCCTATCGCACCAGCTCCATCAGCGTTTGGCGGAAGAGCGTACGCTAAGCTGCAGTCGCCAACGTGCTGCTGTGCGGGAATGCGAACACTCGGCGCACCGAATCTTTGATCATGATTTAGATTCGCGACTATTTTTGGAGGTTCGGAAGCTGCCACCGATGCCATACATCTGCACCGGTCCACGGCGCTCCAATATCCTCCTGCCTGAGTCAAAGGTGGTCTTCCCCAATCTTATCGTACCGTCGTCCTTTGCGAGTTCCTGGCCGTTGCAATGTCGCCGCGCAACACTAGCGCATTGCTGACATTTTATTAGTGGCACGGAGTGCCAAAATGTGGAATGTGAAACATCGCACCAAATCCTTCCGCCCATTCCGCTCGTGGAACCTGGTAAGTCACCCAGAACCTTTGCGGCAAGCGGCGTGTCACTCTGGGACGCTTTAATTCTCTTCGTTTTTTTCTGCTTTCCCCTTTGCCAAAAAATGTAAAACAACAAATCTGGCCAGACAGACTAGGCAAACGCTGAATAACGGCAAATTTTATCGACCTTCCGTTATGGTGGATTGCTGTTGCGATAGTGTACAACATTGATCGTCGTGATTGGTAATGTGAGCGAAAAAAGAACCATGTCAAATAAATTATTTATGACTTTAATTGCAACATATATTAATAAGGATCAAAATATTCAAAGCAAATCATTTTCTTCCTGAACCAATACGTGCTTCAATCGTTTTAACACGCACGGTAAAACTAAAATGTATCTTTTTATTTAATATGGTCGGTTTTTACACTTCATAAAATAAAACCAATCAAATTAATCGGGCCGGATTTAATTCCTATTTTATCTGTTAAATTTGATTGGTATAACAAATCTGTAACAATTGAAAATTGTCTCATGAGTAAAATACAAATTTAACATAAATGTAGTCTTTTAAGAGATTGTTTAACACGTTGATCGACACATGCATGAAAAATGTTTGCATTATAAATGATTAATACACCTTCCTGGCTCATATCACACAATAGTAATATTAATAAAACCCTTTAAAAGAATATTGCTATTTCTTAAATGAGTTATAAGTAGAACATTTAATGAAACTTATTTGAAGCAAAGTTTTAATCGTTAGAAGTACAGGCATACGTTATCTGTTACAGACTTGCAGGGACTTGTTTCATCACACATTGCCGAAGAATTAGTATGAATTACTCAGTTATGAATTTAAGATAATTTAAGTAAAATAGTATATAAAAGTCTTATAAAAACACGAACTATTAGGAACAATTTAACGCTCGCATAAATTAAGAATACAATGTAATGAAATCATGTGTTAATAAAAGCTCAAAATAAATCTGTATCATGTACCAACGCAAAATCTATTAATTAAGTTTGCTTATCATAAGTTTCATGAATAAGCTTAATGAAAGCACTATTAGAATAGTCAAAATATACTTATTTGTGTTCCTCAATAAAGAACATATTAAATAAATTCTAAACGTACATAAAGAGCATATAAAACATTAATTTATATGTTTTCAACGTCCATTACTTCTTCCGTTTCTTTCTTTGTTGTCTGCTTAGCGGTTTCTGGGTAGTCTAGAGATTTTTACTTCATCAATCATAATTCTTCCACAACCGAAAATAGAAAAACCACGAAATACGTATTCTAGAGCATCACGTTACTAGAGTTTTGAACTTCAAATCTGCTCCTTACACGACTTCATCATGCGATCAATGCGTGAAAATGCATTATAACAAGCTATAAGCAATTTTTTCAATCAATACTTTGCTGCCCTTTGTTTGTTAAGAATTTGTTAAGCGATATGAACTTATAGCACAGTGAAGAAATAAACGAAAAACCTTTTTGATGTACTTTTACCTTTTTTACCCATCGAACGTTTTCTGGAACAAAGCATCCTGGCACAAAATGATAAGAAAATTGCAAACCACTTGAAATTTTTCAACACTTCACTTTGCAACATTTCGTCCCACTCTTTTATGTTTTTTTTAGCTCACAAGTGTTGTGGTACATAAAACAAACATAGCTTTCAAACTCTTTTTCCATTTTTGTGTTTTTGCTCTGAAGCATTCCGTCGAAAAGGAAATGGTTTACCTCGCAGCATCACCACCCCGAGCATTGAGATAACTGCCGACGGACAAGAAACAGGCGATTAAACACTTTGCCAGCTTCTCAGGCTTTGCCAAACGACGCGCGCCCCATCCATAGTACTATTGCACAACCGCCAAATTAAAGCTGATAAGCATGCATGAAAATACACACAAACGCAACTGGCCCCACCCAACACATCACCCAACGAGCGGCATCATTGCCTAGGTCGGAAACGGTCCGACCCTACGGTTCAATGCAATAAAACAATCTCGCCCAACCATTGACCATTTATTCTTCCTGCTTTAACCGAACGGATCGAATTGGTTTTATTTTTAATTTTTTGTTTTGTGAAAACCGATAAGAGTGCTGCAAACTGCTACAGCATCCAGCATGGTGTAACACCATCCAGCAGACGGTCCATTTGCTTACCATTGTGGGTTATCATAGCCCGAACTTTGGATCGTAACAGTTTGTGCCAAATTCACTCCTAATCCTGTACAGCTTTCCGGCAATGCCAGTGCTCTTAATTACGTCTGACCTTTAAAGTGTTAAAATATTGTTTTTTATGTATTATTTTTTAATAATACTTTTCGTTGCCGGACCGAAAACCGTTCCCCGGATCAGGGAAACCTTCCTTACTTGTTGCAAGTTCTCGCCGGGCCGGGCTCATTAACGGTGATGTAACGCACGCAACAGCTATAACCCAAACAAAACGCAGTCTGCATCCGGCAGGAAATGAGGTCCCATGCTTCTAGAACATTGGCTTTCAATCGGTTGACCAGTTTTTGCCAAGCCTTCCCGGAATTGATTGGGACCGGCTTTATCAACTAAATACAATATTATATATTTATTCGCCTGCCCGCTTCCCGGGGCAGTGGCGATTAAAAACGAATAAAACGCGCGCGGCCGGAGACGTTGCCACAAGGTTATCGTAGTAGCGGCACTTTCGGCTCCACGTGTCCGTTCGGGCTTTTGTTGCTTCCATTTAACAAATTTCAATTATTTTAATTCTACCGAACGGTGCAAGTGTCAAAACAATCAGTCAAACACCGGCGGAGTGGCAGTAGCACCGTGTTAAATGGCCTCCCATATACTCCCCCCCTTCCCCGTCCCCTTCATGCCACCCAGTCCCCAGGCTTATCGGGTTGCAGTTTTGCAAACCCCCGGCACACACTCACCCAATGCATTACAGGGCGCTCCTCCGCGCACACGCCCATGTGAGAGATCGGTGGCTGGTGGATGCTGTTGACCGGTACTACACCGAGCGGGGTCCTCGCACCGGGCACCCCGTGTTCTGCCGTGTGCAACGTCACCGTAGCCACCGTGTCGCACGTGTTCACGAAACGGTTCCGCACCGGAACGGGCTGCCAGTCAGCTGGTTCCAGCAGGGTCGAGTTGGCGTGGACGCTGGCCGAAATTCTAGCAGACAGCGACCTTTGGAGCACAGTCCCTGGTTGACAGTTTCGATGCAAGCTTTGCTCCACAGAGTGCCTTTGCCGTTTGTGTGTTTGTGTTTCGCCTGACCTGTGCTAGCTCTGCATTGCACTCAATTCGTTATCGTTGCACTTAAGGAAGAACACTCTAAACATGCACACTACGACCACATTTAAAAAAGCACATTGTTGTTCACAACCGTTGGTTTGATTTCGAACAAAAAAAAAACCGCGAATAACACCAACTGCTCAGAACAGTTTTTCACTTAGAATCCGACTTTATTTAGCAATTGTCGAAGCAACCATTGGAGAGAGCTGCCTGCGGAGCTCGTACTGTAACTTTGTGCCACTGGAAAGCTTTTGTTGCCAATCAAATGTCACTCGTACGCGGGCCCGTTCTCAAACTCATGACATTTAAAGCAATTTGCCTTTTTTGCTGCCCCGTTCAACCACAGTTCACCTTGGAGACGATGATTCTCTCCTTGCTTTGCAGATGAGCTTGAATACAATTTTCTCACGCATACACATACACACACAACGCACAAGAATTGCGTTCGATTGATTTCTTTCCTTTTCTTTTGCTTTGCTCACACTTTTTTATGATCCTTTTTTTTTTGGTTGTTGTCACACGCTTATCAACGTAGCCGATTCCTTTAATCTTGTACGGTTGTGAGATGGACACTTATCGGCGTGAGTGGAAAAACCACGTATCAACACAACACACTGCCCTAAACTCACTGGCAGGCTGGCGAAGCGACCTCTGTTTTGCTTTTTTTCGCGAAGGGATCACACCTTACCGTGGCCCCAAGGCACACACAATTGAACCTCTTTTCTCTCGACACACACACACACGAGGGCACACACGGACACCCGGAGGAAGGGGGTGGGTTTGGGTGAGGGTTTTTTTATCACTGCGGGGGGTTCCAGACGTGGCACGGCACCGAACGGTGCGCGGTACCGCCAAAAAATCTCACGCGAAAGTCAACCACGGTAAAAGCCACGGTTTGCGCTGACGAGAGTGACGACCACCGACAACGACTTCGAAGACGACGACGACGACGAGCTTGTGCCTTCCCTGACCGACGGGCGCGGGCGCATGCGTTGTAGCGACGTTCGTTTCCGTTCGACGAGCGCGAAGTGAATGCCGGGACGGTGAAAAAGCCTTTTCGAAAACAGATGGCGAACGAAAGCCCGCGACGTTGCGTTGCGCAAAGTGGGCGTGGCTTACGCCCTGTGCGGTGCGTGTGATGCACACGAAAGCGTGCTAAGCGGGGTAAGAAAAACGAAGGAAAAACAAAAGCAGGAAGAGGAAGGAGAAGATTACAGTGCGTACAGGGTGGTTCGTGCGAGAAGAATTAAAAATGTATTTAATGTTTTTTTCCCTATTTGCTGCCGATGAGCACAAAATATAAAATGTGTTCAATTAAATGCAATATTTTTATAAACAAGTTTAGAATATTTTAACAAAAACGCACCATAATTTGTGAATGAAATTTCCAGTGTGTTTTTTTTTTTTATAAACTCGCCTGTTGCATAGCATCGCGGTGCATCTTTTCTGGTGTTTCAGCGTACGTGTTGTCCCTCTCTCTCTCTCTTTCTCTCAGTAAACCGTTTCGTTATGTATTACTTCCAACACATAACAAGCGCTCGAATGCTTTAATGTGCGTTATCTCCTGTTTACATTCTTCCGTTCTAACCATCTCTTTCATTCCTTCTCTCTTTCTCTCTCTCATGCTCTTGACTGTTACACTCCTCGGAGCATACACTCCGCGTGTTGCGATTGTTATTACGGCCCTTGTGCGTAGGATTTTGCTTTTTTTTATTGTTTTTGTTTGCTTTTTGTTTTGTGTGTTTCTTCCCGTGTTTCCTTTGGCGTGCACCTCGCAGCATCCACCACACAGTCGCTCGACGGTCGTTTGACGTTTGCGATCGTCGGGCGCGCGATCGTCCATCACAGCGGAAGCGGGCGGTCGCGAGCCGTTCTGCCGGTCCGCCGGTAGTAGCAGCGTGGCAATTTATAAAATGAGATAAAACGTGTTTGCTGTCGCTCCGACTATCAGGCGTTTGCTTAGCGCTGTTTTGCGTTCTGCGTGTTCCATTTGTTCACAAAAAGTTGCTAGCGTTAGTTAACTTTTCTTTTTGCACAACAGTTTTTCATGAATGAGAATTTAGTTTGAAGGTTTTAGGTTTTGACTCAATATTCCGAAGTTATGTAAAAACACAATGTAAAAAGCTAACAATACTCCGCAAACGTGTGTTTAATATTGATAAGGAGCTTTTTGAAACAATTGATGAGTAAAGTGTTATTATAAGCAAAACTTGTTGGAGTTTTAGGTATGAAAAATATGTTTATATCTTATGAAAGTATAAATAAATAACAAGAGCAAGCAATGCGCTCTGACCTTTGCTACGGAGGAAAGAAAAACGCCAACATGTTTTAATATAACTAATAAAGTCAAATTAAAGCGGTGAAAAATAATTCATTAAAGCACAATATTTTACTTAACACGGAAAAAATAACTACAAATTTAAAAGTATTGCTTTTTCATATTGGTTTTATTATTGTTTATTATAAATTTATGCAACAAAATCAGCCTGCTCGTCATTTGCGCTTACTTCAAATCAATCCTACTTAACCCAATTTATTTTTTATTACGTTACTTTTTTAAATCAATGATAAAATATTTTTTATTAAGATGATTGAATAACGCTGAAACTATGCCAATTGTTTATTTAGGGGTAAAACATGGACTTGCACAAACCATACAGTTAAGCTGGGCATTCATTTCAAAGTTATCCTCATAAAAAAAATAGATCATATAAAATAGAAAATGGTTAAATTATACTAAATTCAAAATTTCTGTATGAAAAAATATTGAAGCAATAATAGAATAGCTGTTACCACGAAAATAAAAAAAAACTTATTGAAAATAAAAAATAGGATCACTGAATGTAAAATTTAGAAAAAAAATTCCTAAGCCACTGTAAATCAACTAGAAGCAAGTAGTTAAAAGCAGCTAAAAAAAAACTTGAGCATAAAACACAATAAAAAGAATGCGTTCTTCCGCAAATTAGAGCACAAGGTTCTTCGGAACCATTCCTCTTACAACACTAGCGTCCCTAATGAAGGTCCCGCGATGAAAGGTGATGTAAACAATTGGATAATCCATCCATCCGTCCACAGGCGTCTCGAAGCGACAAAGAAACCGATCACCACAACATCCGTGCTAATGATCAACGGTACTACAAAGCCGTCACACGGAAACGGCACCCGCACTCCACAATGTAAAGATTCCATGCGCATTTTTCACTTTGTTTTTCGCATGGAAACCTAATACCCGTTGACGAATGCGAACCAGCAGCAGTCAAATACGGCCAAATAGGCAACGAAAACAACCGCTAGACTTTGCATTTTCCCGAGCGACAATCATCAAACGACAATAAATATTGGACGGAACGCTTGACAAACCTTTGGACGGGGACGGGGACGGGGGGACGGCGAAGGGGAGAAATGACGCGTAGTAACGAGCGATATTTTATCCGAAAACAAAAAAATAGGAAACAAAACAAAACTAATAGACGGCCAGTTACGGCGTCCACCGTTGGTGCGTCACATCGACAACATTGGGTCAGCAGCTCCCCACGAGAAACAGCTCCAAACTCAGATTCCATTGCATAAATATGTTCCGTTTCCGAGCGACTACTGCCCGACCACTTCCTCCCAGCGCAACAGACGGGTCCGTAATTTATACTTCTAATTTTCTGTGCCACCGGAGCCTTCGCCACAACCCCTCACTCTCGCAGCTCGCTGCGGAAGGAGCGATGGAGGCGCTAATAAGCTGCTGGCTAATACGAAACAAGACGCGTAAATAAATAGCTTCCACCAACGTTGTCGTGTCGCGCACGGGAAAGCACGGGAATCAAAGTCACACAAAAACAAAAAAAGAATCGTTCAATCTCATCCAATCAAACGCGTAGAAGAATGTCACACAAAAATGTCGCAAATATTAATGTGCCGGGCCCCGTAGTAGAAGAACCCACAGGAGAACAAATCTCATCTCATCGGTCGGGACTTTGGAGAGTTTGTGGATCGCAGCAGCAGAGTGGAATGACTTCATTTGGTATCCCTCTTTATATTCCAACCACCCAAAATGTGTTGTGGGGTCGGTTATCTGGTTTTTTTAAATACGCATAAATTGACAACACGATGGGAACTCACTCAACTGCTGCTGGACGGTGGGATTAGATGGATTTTCTCTTCACTCCAATAGATAGTTGGACCCCGACGTCGAAAGTCAGGCATCAGTCAGACGGCAACCTCTCCAAAACTCTGGTGGTGCGGGAGCCTCCCAGCTAATGCACGTTCATCGATCGTGTCCAGATCGGGTGGCAACAGATATCAGTGTCGTCTGAAGCTGCTTCCGTTCCTAACCATCGGAGAATAAAGCGATTCACCAGTAATATATGGAAATTCGGTGGCATTCGTTATATCTTAATGACGCATTGGATGCAGGAAGCACAACAGATAGATCCGAGGGAACACTCGTCCCAGGCTGCACCACGGCTGCAAGGGGCTGAAATATGTGAGAAGCGCACGGAAATCGATAGGACCGCAGTGGGGGAATTTAAAACACACCAAAAATAAAGGGAGCTGCTTATGGCATCGGACGGTTACCATTGTTGCCAACCCAAAAGACAGCCGTTGGAATCACTTGTTAGAGCTGACAGAAATGATTATGAATGTGTCGAAAGACGAACAAATGTTTTATCTAGCCCTTTGTTTGATTGTTTTTGGCTTTTGTTTGCTTTTTTTTCCAGCTCGTAGCAAGGCGACCAATTTACCGATCATCGTTGTAAGATTATGCAGGAATGCAATGGTGGTGAGAAAATGAGAGGGACCGCAGGCACACCGCACTGCGTGAATATGAGTGGTGAGCTATGCGGTAGCAATTGGAGAAGAAAATCAATTTTTGTCTTGTATAGGACTAGACGCCTAGCCTAGCCTCAGAGAGCCTCTAGAGAACTAGCCTCATTTTCCATGACAAAGATTATCAGTTGTTATAGTTTGTACCAAGGAAGCATGTTTGTTCTTAAACAAACGAATTTAGTTTAACAGTTTTAAATTTAGTTTTAACAAGCTGCAAAGGATTCTAAAGCACTATTGCCGTTTACAAGAAAAGGGCTGAAAGATAATGAATTTGTAAAGCCAGAGAATGATCTGGAAGATTCTATTAATGGTCTTTTCTTAAGCTCTGTTATACATTACATTAAGCTAAATTATACATTAAATCTTTAAACAGTTTATCTCTAACAATAACGCTTACCGTAATTGGTTAAAGTTTAACCCGATTTAATACCGTAAAAGCTGTGTTCGCGACCTTGGAATGCTCCTTGAGCTTCCGCGAACAGTTCGAGCATATTGTTACTAAGGGCAACCAACTTATTGGCTTGCTGAAGCATATCGTGCACGACCTCAAGGATCCATTCATCATCAAGATGCTGCACTACTTGCTAGTGCGTTCTGTGGTAGAGTATGCGGCCGTGGTATGGTGGCTAAATCCATGCAGGCCGATGTGCGCTGCTCGGGGTCGAGCCCTCAAACAGCGGAACTGCAACGCCCGGAGTAGCTTTGTCGCAGGACTTCCGAGGAGATCGTTCCATGCTCGAACCCTACTTGACGTTTAGGCACGCTGTACTCGCTCTGGTGCAGGCTATGTGTCGTAAATTCAACTCCGTATGTGTACGTCATGAATCGAACGTGTCTCACACAACTTTTGTTAACAGTATACATCTTGTACGGCCGCATTACGCGTTGAATTGTATTTCATGTAAGTCTGACACGCTTCGAAGAGGCCACTATAGGTCCATTGAATCTCGAAAAAAAAATAGCAAATATGAACATCCTAAGTGAATTGATATGAAATTCACAAATCGTTGTTATTGCCGATTTTCTTATTTTTTTGTAATTAATGGAACTAGTTTCACTGGAACGGAAAAAGTGTAAACCAAATACAACATTAATTTAGATAGCTTCGAATAGGCTTTCATGTCCAATAAGGTCGTCTGTCTTCAATACTTTTTATTTAATTTAAATAGAGGTTCTTGCCTCCATTACAAAAATTAGCTGGCTACTTTTTAGATTTGTGCATAAAAAAACGTGTATGGTTTTGTATTCTTCTCAGCATAGATTTTAACTTTTCCTGAATTGTCTGAAAACATTTTTTCGAGGGCAGGATAAATTGTCTGCGGAGCTAGCTTTACTGACCTCTTGCCCATGTGAATTATTGGCCACAAGTGCAACATCGTCACTTTTTTTACCTGTTTGCCGTAAAGTACTACTATCATAATGTAACGAAACATGCAGACATCGAAAAGCACAAGTTATTTAACAACCGATAAATAGTTTAAACTAACACATTACGCGCTCAAGAAGATCTAATTTAATTTAACATTTGAATAATGGAGTAATCCATGATGACGTCTTTTAAAGAACATTTTAAAATAGTTCATAAGAACGTTCTATAATTTTAGCAAAATATTTGCATTTAAGGCTAGCCATTCCGATTGTCTATGACTTCAATTCACCAAACTTGTTTTTGCCGCACATAATATAATTATTTATTCTTTGTTATAACCGTGTGCGCCCAAAATGAGCCTACAAGAGACAAAACGTACGGTTTTGTAACGTGTTGAAATAATATATTTTGAAATAATCCCCTGTTTTAGATACCATGGTTTTTTTTTATAATTACTTTCAAACTAATCTTTATAATTCGTAATATATATTTTTATTCCACAGAGTCAGCCAGGCCATATCGCTTATTTTTATTTTCTTCTTAGAAACGACCAGAAACGATTGCTAAAAATAAATCATAATGGACCATCTATTTCATACAGACCGCATGGTTAAACCATAATTTAAAATCATAAAAAACATTAAATTGTTGTAATTCATTCTCTCTCATATTCTAACATAAATTATCATTGATGAAGTTGTAGATGTTTTTATCCTCGTTTTCTCTATCGTTAATATTTTTGACTAAATACTATTTGTTATTAACAACCCCGATTGAACGAAACGAGAATTACTATAAAAGCTAAAATATTTTTTTATGTATCACAATATTCAAAACAAGTTTATATCAACAATAAGTACATTTCTGATACCTGTGATGAACCACATTATTATATCCTCAATGCTTATTTCAATCACTTTTATTTTCCTCTAAGTCGTTAACTATGTCTCCGGTGCGTATATTTTGGACAGCTATCGAAATGCATCTCAAAAGTTGGAAATTATTGTACAATAATCCCAAAATGGTTTGCTATACTCTGCAATCAATGATCCTTGTGATCTACGATATAATTGTACGTTAAATTATTACATATTCAAAGGCATAATTTGACACTGAATTCAATTGAAGGGGTCTATCTAACTTTAAACGCTACCAAGCGTGAATTATGAATGGAAAACGTGCCATCCAAACAGCATCACGTCACATTAATCGGGTCGATTGCTTTGAGGCACGATTGAATAAACTGGAAACTGTATGAATTGCTAACTCAGCACAGATTATTCTTGTTTATAATTAAAAGAGCACAAAGTAGTATCAAACAATCACCCATTGAATGCAGACACTTCGTGCAGTATGGGCATCGAGTGGAAAATGAAGTGTTGTTTCACATTGTACCGCCATGTGCCTGCGCAACCGCACGAATCCACGTGAAGCTGTACCGCATCGTTAATATCTACAGTAAATTATAATTATTATAAAAATACATGTTAACTACCCAACCAATATCAACCCACTCGCTGTGCTCGGGTACTGTTCACGATCGCGCACGGGTAGTAATGGGCGATATGTTTGCTGGCTCTAACATTTTTTCAAACCCTGCGAAGCCCAACGATAGTTCACAACAAAGGAAGAAAGGGCGCCCAGGTCACCACAAACATCATGTAGCGTTCACACTTTTGAGTGGAGTCTGCACTTTTATTTCCCCACGGCCTGTTGTGATGTTTTACGCTCGCACGAAGCCATCCGCACCGCAGCGCTGCAAACCGGTGGCGTATAAAGAAAAAGGATTAAACCATACCACGTGGGAGGAATTCGCGCGAGAACTCGCGACGCGTGATAAGTGCGGTCGGGGCGTTTTATTGATTCCGCGCAAAACCGTAAACTCGCGGGCCTCAGAACAGAACCGGCAATGATTTATAGCACTTCATCACCACGAACTCGTCCGTCCGTCCATCCTTCCATCCATCCATTCCGTCCGATTGGGTTATCTCGATCAACGCTCACGTGGGCCGTTACTGCTTCCCATCCCAGGCTCTGGGCCGACCATCCTTTACTACCACCCCGGGGGACGCTGCTGTTTTCCTCCGATCTCATCGGGCTCGGTACGTTTTAGCGGGAAGCTATAGCCTTCGATCCAATCGCTTAGGTGACGATTGATTGCCGATTTATCTTGTCGTGCCTTAGCGTTCCGGGAAACCGTCAGCCCGCTAGTATCGTAGCACGATCTGCGGCTTTGCTACCGAGCCGCGGCTCCAATATGAAGTATCGGCGTTGACAGAGCGGCGTTAGAGATACATGCGAAAGATTTCCAATTGCAATAAAATCAAAGGGATATAAAAGCGAAATAAATTGAAACACATCATGTTAAACAACATCGTACGAGCGTTTTCTTTTCTAATGTTGTGAAGAATCGTTTTAAAATTTTCTATTCGAAAAGCCTAGGACGTTCTACATTATTTTTTAGTTAGATGTTCGATTGGAGCAACTGTATTATGAAAACTTTTAAAAAAAGTTATTTTTTTCCGTCTAATCGATTTTTTGTAAACAAATGGAAATGTGTGTGTGTGTGTGTGTGTTATTGAACTCATGTTATGTTATGTTATTATGTTATGTTATTTAGCTCATGATTTAAGATTTTTTCTTCCTGTTCTTCTTCTTCTTCTTTATTTTACGAGTGGGTTGTATTCTTCTACGGTTGAATTCAATACATAATGAAAGATCTACCACTCTTAAAGGTTTTCGATTCCTCGAGTCATATACTAAATTACAGAATGTTATGCTCTACAGCATGACTTATGCTTCAAACTGACTTTAATTATTATTTAAACTCAACTTACATCAACTGTACTTCAATTATTTCATCAACTGCCATCCAGTTTGTTTGAGAATTTACATTCAAACTATACATTTTCAAGATTGAGTACAAACAGATGTAAAAATAGTACAGTTATTTAAAAGTTATTTCCTTCTTGATGACACACGTACATAAAAGTGCTTAACATATTTAAAATAATATCAAACAGAGCATATTATTGGTAAATTTTCGAAAATTTTTTTACTGATATTAAAATAAATCAGCTGAAATACGATTAAAATTGTTTCATGTAACAAAGCTTCTCTTTATTTTCATTTTTCCCCTTTTTATTTAAATTTTAGCAAATTGCTCTTAGCAATACCACCTGGCCGTTGCTACTGAATAAAACAAATATGTAGCAAATTTAGTGGCAGCGAAAATCATTACTTGACTAATGAGCTACGAAAATTATCTCTCAAAAATCTCTTCAAATTAATCTCTTCGAAAAATAATCTCTTAAAAATCTCTTAAAAAGTAAAAATAATGGAAATAAAAATGAAAAACAAGAATAATGTATAAGCATGTACAAAAACAATGCGAAAAAACTGAAAATAAAATAATTTTATCTTTTTCAAAAGCCTCATCAAACTGTAGCAAACTGCAACATAAAAATAAACAGTTTGCATCCTTTTCCTGCGACTTCCTGCATCCTGTTCCTAGCTTAGTTCACACAAGTCAAACATAATTCATTGTAGCAAAACAAAACAATTCAAAACATACCGAACATTATCCTTTTTTTACTCCCAAAGTATCACATCAAATTTTAGAAATGATTGATTGACGGGATTAAAGAACATCTAAATGAAAGAAACAAGTTCATCACCTCCGGAAGGGAACATTGGCAAAACAAGACCCCTTGCCTCGTTTGTGTGGGAGCGTAGTTCGATTGAAAACATACTGTTCACCTTCAGCAAGTTTTTCCGCCTGACCGAAACACACGCTCACGGTTATTTTTTTCTATTAACCCTCCAGAGGAAAATACCTTCAGAACGTACAACATGCACCATCGGAACAATGCCTTCCCCTCTCGACCGAGCCTACGCAACAGAACTCGTGGAGTGATTTGTAAACATCATAAAGCGGAAGGTAAGCACGTGGCGCACACAATTCGCGCTTTCCTTTTTCCCGAACATTTCCGAAAAGCGGTAAGGGTCTTTTCCGGTATGTTTGTGAGATGGTTTTTTAGTTTTCGTCCTACCGATTGATTACGAAAAACCAACCACAGTTAGGGCAGGAAGGAAAAAAAACACCTATACCTATTTTTTCCCGCCGTTACGGATCTGTTACGGTCCGGTGGGAAAATGTGTTACGCATGTGTGTTATTCTTGATGCGAACTTCAGTTTTCCACCTTTCCGGGCGAATAACCCCTCGCTAAGCGTACCACCTACTTACGCAGCCACATCAAACCTCGCTAAATGGCTTTTGATGATGTTCTTAATTGTTGCATAAACAATGGGAAGGAACGGTACCGTTCACTGTACCCGGACGCACTCTTACAAACCATTATGTGATGGGCACGTGGCGGTGTCGTTGCAGTGTAGCGGCGTATCCTTTTTTTCACCCTAGCAACGAAACCGACGAGCGTACGTACGCTCAAAGCATCCTTAGCATTCTCGCAAACGCTGGGAAAGCAGGAGTTTTTACCAAACCCTTATCGGTACATTCTGCACGCGCATTCCAATGGGGTGATATGTTTTTATTTTGCTGGTTAGATCATCGGAAAAAAACGGCACGATAGGAGCTTAATTCTTTCATTCGCTTGGTGCTACGAAATGATAGGATACGGTTACCGGAATTAACACGTATCATGATGGCATCAGCGGTAATCTGCATAATGCAAACCGACCTATTTGTGGTTTGACCCGGAGGAAAGGGCAATGCAAACATTCGTGGATTGTATCTTTTTAATAGTCAGTTTTGTGTGGGATCTTATATTTTTTATGTGCAAAAAATTGTTTTCTCAAACACTTTGACAAATTGAATACGCAAAATGCCTTATTAAAAACGATCAATCAGGTGTGAAAACATATTGTTTTATTAATTAATTTACGATAAATATATGAATCAATAAATCTCTACGAGCAGAATGTTGTTATTTATTTTTTAAGCTCGCGGTATCTTAAGTGAACACACATTATATTAGAACTAATCCTAGCCTTAGAACCTGGCCTCCTACTAGCTACTCAAAACGACAAGCCAACAAACGAGATGGAATAATAGAAAAAAAAAAATTTAAATACAAAACAAAAACAAAAATATTACCCTCAACCAAGTACAAACACTACATACATCTAACTAAACGGAAGTATAAGAACTGAAACGATCTCTGAAAGGTTGCATTAAATAAGATTTTATAAATGATCACAAATTTTCCGTTCTGAAAAAGTCTTGTAAAAATGTAAGAAACAGGCCTGTGAAATACTTAATGCAATTTTGTTTATAAAAATTGAAACATTCAAAACAATATGCATAGATAGATTTATTATGACTAAAAACACAAATTGAAAAATAATGTGGAGATCCAACAGGGACTTCCATTATATTACTGAGTTAGAAAATTTCATGATTAATGTTAGGAAAAAAAGGGGCAAAAACATTCCAACAATCTCTTGGATGTTCTCCTACGTAGCACTGATTGTTACTTATCTGAATGCAAAAGAATATCGAAACTCCGGTAATGTACTATAGGTACAGTTAAAAGATAAAAATGAAACCTCACAAACCTTTAATCACTGGAAGGAACTAGCTAGCTAGTATTTTTTTAAAGACGATAAAGAAGCTTGTTTCAATTAACTTATAACATTCAATCGTATTATTCGCACCTGAATCCTGAAGTATAAATGTTACACATTTCATTAATAGTTGTGTAAATGTCGTATAAGTTTCTAAAAATGGTAAATTAATTTAATCAGATTGTCTTCAAAATCTGATATGTTTCAGCTCATCACACAGATGAATCTCAATTTTGAGATTTGAAAGGAAAAAGTTTTACATGCGTTTCCTAGCTTCTGCAAACTAAATTAAGTAACACAGCTTTAAACAGCTGGACAAGTTATTTGCTGACATTTTTACTACGCTGTATTTTTAGATTTATTTTAGGTTATTCCCTCATCCAGCACGTATTACATATACCACTTTTCCATCTGTGACATTAGCCCGGCATCGATACTGTGCTAATTTCTGCCTCGTAAAAAATTACCACAATAGGTAATTAAATATAAACTAAAACCTACCACACATAAATCATCCCTTGATCGACTTATGGAAAGCACAGGAAAAAAAACAGGATCCACTATATAAAATCAACATAAAATAATGCACTGGCCATTAGCCAATACTGGCCGGCTAGCGCTACAGTTAAGAAAAAAAATCATCCATTCAAACATTTTACTTTCCTCCCTTTTCTATTAAGAAACAGAGGGAGAGAGAGAGAGGGAAAAAACGAGGCAAATCAAACCACGGCCCGATGTGTGCGTCTTTTGTGATTTACGACCCTTTAAATTACCTTAATCGCTTGTTGTACAAGCCGTCGTAATAAAACACTCTTTTGATAACCCATCAGCGGTGACCGCAACGATCGGCAGCAGAACGGAGCTCTAGGTGGCTCATTTCCATACCACTCCTGCTCCCAATACCATGCGCCCAGTGTTTGTAAGCCAGCTCCGAGGCCCGTTTGATCAACTGCACGAAAAGGAAAAGCAAAACAAGATCAAGACGTTAGCTCATACACTTACAGTGCCGTGGAATTAATTCCCGGCTTCTGGACGCGTTTCGACGATCGTTTTGTGTGTGTTTTTTTGTAGCGCAAAAACGGTATCCCAACTTTTCCAACTTTTCTCACGCATCTGCAGCTTCAACCGCGCTGCCTGTTTAGCTTAGCTTTAAGCGCTTTTTTATATGATTTTTCGACCTTGTAAGGAAACTTTCCCATCGATCGTTTTTGCTTTCCATCGCCGCCCGACTCTCCGCCCTGTCGAACCGCGGCCCAATGCAAACCATCCCATCCGAAACAAATCGTTTAAGCATTCTGCCTGCCCAAACAGCTTCCAACTGAACGGCAAGAAGACTGTCCAAAACAAAAACTGTCAACCGGTTGGTAACCGGAGGACAATCTGGAGGATGAGATGAGTCGCAGTGAACAGTCCCCAGTCTCGTAAAAACGCCCCCCCCCCCCTCTGGTTCCCCCATTGTACCTGCCCAGAAACTGAAACACTCATAAAAGTCGGCAGTTTGAAAAACTATCCACCTGTTTTACGATCGGTAATAAATATTAAAGCATTTACCCTCCGCAACTGGAAGGACAACCAACGGGGACGCACCGGAGAGCAGGCGACAGAGGGCTGCATAGGGGGGAAGGCTCCTAAAATCTTTCCATTTGTCCTCCCGGTTGGCCATTCTTGCTAACCATTCTTGCCCACTGGCCACGAAAGCCCCAACCAGCCGTACGGTTTTACGGGATCTTCAACCTTCGTCGCCAAAACGTGAAGAGAAAAATGAAAAACGATTCTCGATTCCGCGCGATCGCAACATGATGAAACAGCCAGCGCACACACACAAAAAGAAACGAAACACCGCTGACGAAGGAATTGGCAATCCGTATATAAAATATATAATACAATTAAACTCATGTCCGTTCGCAACTTCTGCAGGGGAAGCATCATGAGAAGCAGCGAAAAGGCAAAAGAAACCCCTTACCGAAAACCGGAGCATCCATCTTGGAGGACATCAACCCTTGTACCGGGGCGCACATCTTCTCCATCGCCGCCTACCGATGTACCTGACGAATGTTCGATCAGCGTCTCAGCTTCTGGTGTTTTTTTCGTTTTCCAACGGCACCGCAATCTACCGCTCCGCCTGTACGGGCAAATGATGCGGTGGATAATTCATCTTCATCAGCCGGGTGTGTAGTTGTCAAAATATCCGCACTAGACACAGTTTCACATCACGCTTTGCCACCTCGCTCGATTAGCCCTCGGCCAAGGAGATCCGTCCTTCGGGATGGGTCCGTGTCCGGGGGAGGGCGGCTTTTTAATTGCGAATTAAATATCTTCGCGATGAAATGGTCCCTTTCCCACTAGTTGCTCCACCCCACGAGTGGACTAGCATCGGTGTAAAGGAAACGCAAAAAAAACAACAACATTAAAATGAAAAATGACCAAACGATGGTTCGGTAATGTTCTTGCGGCTCACCGAACTCTTCGCAAAGGTTGGCGCAGGGACACCCCAGGGTACTTCTGCTTTCAAATGGAGCGAAACGCACGCTGGGAGAACGTGCCAGAGAGAAGAGGAGGGGGGGGGGGAGAATGGGTGAAGACACTATTAAAAGTTTACACATTGCTACCAACGAATAATAGACTCGTTTGTGCAACGATCACACACGCGAGCCGGAAGTGAGCGCGTTAGTTTGTTTCGCCCTACTGCGATTGTCACCGCCTGCTCGGAACGCGCGATCGAGATTTATTTTTCATACCACTGCGGTGTACCAAGACGCGAGAGAGAGGGAGCTCCCTGGGTGAGGTGGTGTCAGGTCAGACAAATCGCGGCAGGGTGGATGGGACAGACCGGGTGTGGTGCTGGGCACACTGCCAACTACTCATTAGTGCATTTTCCGAGCCGGTAAATTCCATGGAAATGTCAAACCTGGCCCGAACGAGGGGTACGGCCGTGTTCTGACCCTTTCGGTTGGTGCACTGCACGACCAAAGGGTTCACCGTCTGACGGGAGGTGACGTACGCCAGCGTGCGTGTGCGCCTGTGTGTGTGCACCGGATTTTGGTGAGACTTGCTGCGACGCACTGCTGCGCAGCCCTCAAGCCAGTCAGTCTGTCAGTCAGCCCAGTCAGACTGGTTAGCGGACGAATGGACGGATTGATGGAGGATTCTGGCACACGCACGTGCTTTTGTGATGACGGACTCCTGCTGGGTGCCCCCATCATAGGGTGGTGTGAGAAAAACGTTGCCGTGAAAAGGGTTACTGGTTCGTTGTGGCGAGTACAGGGAAATAGGTGAAGATTTGTTCGGTAGAAGTAGATGAAGCAATGAATGGATGAAGCAGTTTAAGTACGATGTTTTGTGTGTCATGGGTTTTTATCCGTCTGATAGAATGGAAATAAAATATTTGGAAAACACTCTTGACTATTTTGTTCTGAGCTATGAGGCATGGTTTTCATGACAAAGGTCCACCTACTTTTAACAAGATAATACAATTTGTATAATATGTACACTATACGATTACCATCAAATAAATAAATAAAAGTGCAACACGAGTTGTGCAATTTAAAGTTATGAAAGCTAGAAGTGATTATAAAATAGAATACATTTTTAGTCTACTAGTAACTGAAAAATAGAATGGGTCTTGATTTTTGAGACTGTTGGTATACCTACAGAAGAAATCTTACTTACGAATAGGCTGTTTGAATAAGAATCGAGCCACGAGGGCTCTTGTAAGAGGTCTACCCAATTGTTCCTCTAGTACACGATTTCTACTGGTTCAAATCTCACCTTTGGAACTATTTCCAGGCAACAAACAAAGTTTTTATTTAAGTCTTAACAGCAATGCTATTAGAATTTACGAAATAGTGCATGCGAAATAGATATCGTATAACGACGAATTGAAGCAATCAAACACCCTAGATTACTTTTTGTTTGAAACATAAAACGCTATAATAAATTCTGAACGCGTATGTAAAGAAAACGGATTGTCTTCATCCTCCTACGCTTGTTCCAAAACAAATTTTAGTTGTGAAACAGCCATCCGTACCAAGATCTCGTAACATACTGAGACTGCCCTGTAACAAAACCAGGAAATGATCATAGAACAAATTCTTATTGTCACTGATCATGTCACTGATTTGTATCTCAACCTTCTGCTGAATATTTATCTGGGTCTTAGTATTCTTCCTGAAATGAACTAATCCAGCCCTGGCAGCTCGTCTGCTTTCATGCATCCAACTAGAAATGAAAATCCGCATCCGAAAGCATCCGAAAAAAGTAATATTTTTTGTAATTTTATTTATAGCAAATCTTTTTGTACAAGTTTGGGAATTTAACTTTTGACGTTTTTGCAACATGTTTCCTGAAGAAACCCATTTAATGGAGAATTGGGAAGGTATTTAAGTGTGAGAATTAAATTCGATCCACCTGTGCCGGTCTTTATTGCGCAGAATACCCGGTCTGTTCGTTCGACTGTAACTATCAAGCTGCTTGATACTAATAAAACATTGTTCGTTGCAAGTATAATCGACCAGAATAGGCCATTACGACATAGGAGTTTCAGTGCTAAGCCAAAAAGATGTGAGAACTGCGGTAAAAGAGCAATACAAACCCTTATCAATAATAAACAAAAATAAACAAAAATAAACAGAAATAAAAAATAAAATAGTTGAAATTATGTGCCTAGCTGTCATTGTTTTCGTGTTGGTTTAACGAAGGAAGTACTTCTGTGTGGCTCAATACATCATATACTGTCCTAAAGTGAGTACGTTGAATTGAATCAACGAGTAATTGCTATCGGTAGTTTGTCAAACCTGTGCGTAGATATATCAAAGAGCATAGCATCATATAATCACAAAAGTACCTAAAAACTATAAAATTTTCGTTGCTGAAAAATCACCATCATTTTCATAATTTGAAAATGTGCGATATAGCCTGAGGCTATATAAAATATGTACTCCAGTAATAAAATTCCTAGCAATAATTACCGTGTATAATAAAAATCCTTTTCTTAAGATTACTTCAAACAATTTTTTTAATCCACACTCTCGACTATACGCGCCCTAAAATAGGTGTAAATTGGACAGTAAGATTGAATAAACGTAAAAGCGATGGTTTTTAGAGAGTGAAACACCCTGAAATGATTTGTCCATATTACGAATCAAGCGGCCACTTAGTGTCCCAGGCCACATGGGGGTGCCTTGACCACTTGTATGAGGCGTAAGCATATTATAATCCCATAAGCTCTAAGAGTCGTCTGCGAAGACTTATAACTTTTCAACTAAAAATCTACACGAACTTTTCAAAAGCAAAAAAAATAAAAAAGCAATTACGATAAAGAATTTTATTAAAAGTTTTTCTTAAACAGGGTGTATTGTACTGTAAGGTAACTATGAAAGTAATATATCGCAAGCCGGTATAGTTTGAGTATGGCAAAGTTTGGCCGTGATGCCAGAGAGCTTTATTACATAGCATAAATTTTATTTAAAAAAAAACGTTGTAGAAAGGATTTAAATTGTACTACAGTGAAGTCTCTCTAAGATGCACACCGACGGGACGTCCAGCTTAGGGAGGATTCCAGCTTAGGGAATTTGACAGCGAACGATCGACGTACCTCCACAGTGATTTTTACGTATCCACGATCTGTGAGAAGTTGAATTCGTTCGGATAATGTTCGAAATTTGCATTTTCTTTTCATTTT